>JAANSN010000272.1:0-51935 GCA_036850665.1 Dicranocentrus wangi
ATTTTAGACAGATTTCACCAATTCCGCGACACTCTGGGTTTAAGTTGTATTTAGTAATTAACTATGACGTAAGTTCACAAGCGTAAAGCTATCGAGCATAGTCCGTCATATAGGTGTCTTGAATTTAAGCTTTTAAAACCTTTCTTAGACGGGTTCACGCAGCAGCATTATGTGGCCAATTTCTTGGTACGGTTCACCTTGTGGTAGCCCAGTAGTTTGCAGCCCAAATGACAGCTCCACTTGTAAATTTGCATATGGCGACAACTTTATATTTGATGTGTGTCCACCAAATAAGCTATTCACTGGACGGGAAACGGAGCTTGCAAGACTTCACGAACACATCAATAATATCTCCCCTGAACATATCACCGTGATAACTCAAGTTACTGCTGTATGCGGGCTTGGCGGAATTGGAAAAACAGAATTGGCACGCCAATATGTCAAAATATACTGTTCACAATTTAGGTACGTAGTATGGGTTAATGCAGAAACGCCTGAATCTACAATGGCCTCACTCAGAAGACTATCTACGGACAAGTTCAGAATTTCAACAAAAAATTCCAATGGGGAAGAGATAAGCCCTGAAACACTTATAGAAAATATGATGCATTACCTCAAAAACTCAAAATGTTTGATCATTCTGGACAATGCGGAAGCAAATGGATATACAACAAAGCTATTGCAAGTTGTGCAAGGAACCCAATCTAAACTGTCAGAAAACATTAAGATTTTGATAACATCCCGTGTTGCAGATTGGGGTACGAGCCAAACAATCAACCTAAACGAGCTAAGTACCAAGGATGCAATTAGCTTCGTAAAATCAAGCCTAAAAATCCCCGAAGAGGTTTTCGAAACTGACGAAGCCATTGAGGAACTGGTGGGAAAACTGCAGAAATTTCCTTTGGCAATGCAACAAGCTGTTTCGTATATACAGTCTAGAATGCAAACAGGAGAATATGGAATATTTGATTATTTGAAGGTAAACTGAACAAAGACAAATAAATCTGTACTTTACTTTACTCCTTTGCTTGTATCAATGCATGTTTCATATTATAGGAATTCGATTCCAATGCAATCAAGCTTCTCGATGTTCCTGTGTCAGAGCATAAACATGTCATGGACTATGCAAATATTTGATTATTTGAAAGTAAACCGAACATACACAAATAATTACCGGGTACATATTGTTACTTTGCTCCCTTGTATCAATGCATGTTTCATATTACAGGAATTCGATTCCAATGCAATCAAGCTTCTTGATGTTCCTGTGTCAGAGCATAAACACGTCATGGACTATGCCAAAACAACCAATACCACTTGGGCAATAACTCTTGACTGGATTGCTCGCATGGGTGAAATTGGAGAGCTCGCCTTGCGTATTCTCATTTACTTTACTCCTTTGCTTGTATCAATGCATGTTTCATATTATAGGAATTCGATTCCAATGCAATCAAGCTTCTCGATGTTCCTGTGTCAGAGCATAAACATGTCATGGACTATGCCAAAACAACCAATACCATTTGGGCAATAACTCTTGACAGGATTGCTTGCATGGGCGAAATAGGAGAGCTCGCTTTGCGTATTCTCAACGTTATGGCTTATCTGGTTCCTGATAACATTCCGCGTTTGATGTTCCTACCACTGGCAAGAAGCGAAAATGAGCTGGAAGAAGCATTCAAAATATTGGTAAAGTATTCTATGGTATGCGGTATGGAAAAATTTCAATACTTTCGGGTTCATAGACTAGTTCAAGAAGTAAGTCGAAATAAGCTCGGTGCAAACGAAATGAGTGTATTGAAAGATGCACTGTTTGCTTTAGACAATACCACTAATGCAAAATGTGACTTTGACCATAATACCCTTCTGGAGCATTCAAAGTCGGTATGGAAGTACGCAATAAACCACGACCGCCTAGTTAAAGAATATTGTCATTTTGCAGTAAAAGTTATGGAAGCATTTAATAGTAGTTTTAGATATTCTGACACATATGAGCTAGGCATGTCCCTTCAGGAAAAGAACTTGAGCGTATTTTCTCGATTTTGCGAGGTTAGCCATAAAATCAACTGTCTCACAATTGATGCTTTGTATAGACACGGGAAGTACCGAGAGGTTGAAATCATATGTAGGAAAATTTTAAACACAATCAATCCTGAGTCAATTGACACACCGGAAAAGGGACTACGTGTGCTTGACCTAAGATTGAGAAAAGGAGAGGCACTAACACAACAGGGAAAATTTGATCAGTCAATTCCAATATTATTTGAAGTTTATGGATTGCGAAAGGATATGCTAGGTGACAAAGATAAATTAACCAAGTATGCACAGGTGGAGTTCATCCGAGCAATGGCTGAGTCAGGGGAAGGGGACCCTGACACAATATTTGAACATTTGAGTGCGGTGTTGGATGATTTTGTTATTGAAAATGATGAGGACTGGTATTACTACTTTAGAATACGGTATTATTATGGAAAGGTTCATGCACAAAAAGGCAAATATACAGAAGCAGTTACCATTCTTAAACATGCTTACAACTACCGCTTTGACCCATCCTTCAAAAATCATCCACATGTTTACAAAGCCGGGTATTGCTTGGCAGATGTTTTGAGAAAGATGGGAAAATATGGGGAGGCAATGGCTATATTTAGGGAAGTTATTGCCTTTCAAAAGAAAAATCTTGGTCATACCCATCATTCAACGCTCCGAACAATGCAAGGGATTGCTTGCTTATTGAATGAGGAAGGGCAGTTTTTAGCAGACCAGTCAATTCAATTCCCAAGTGGACTGTCTTTAGATCAGTTTTCTACTACGTTTTCCCTACAACAAATTGTTGAAGCATTGAATAACCAGAAATTTGCACATTTCTCGCATTCTGATTTCTGGGCAGCCATTGCGGAACAGAATTTTCGTGAAGCACTTACACTTCATGAAACAGCTTATGAAGCTTTATCGCATCAATTCGGAAAATCGTACAAGCTTACGATTTTTTCAAAGCTACATATTGGAATTAATCAATCTTGTTTAGGAATGCATATTGCCGGCATTAACAATATAAAGGAAGCGACTAAAAGTTTAGTAGACATTCATGGCGAGGTGCACGACGAGGCTGTAGAAGCTAAAGTCCAATTGGGGGACGCATATGCAAGAAAAGGAGATATAAGAATGGAGAGAGATGTCTATGAGCAGTTATACGAAATATTACAAAATAAATCTGGAAGCCGAAATAGCGAGTTAATTAAAATAAGAATGCATTTGACAGAATTAGAAATGTATAAATAAGCACTACGCACGTGAGCTTATTTTGAGTGACTGGCTCTACGTCGCCTTTCGCCTTCACCCTTCTAGTTGATTCAGAATAAATATTTGAACTACAAATAACACAGTCATTTATATTTATTGTGTAACTTATAAAACATGTTTTGTGAATATATGATTTAGATTAAATTATTTGTATCTTTTGCCCTTCTTTGGTTTCACTATGGATAAACTACATTTTTGAGCACATTCCTCAGAGGTCAAGGAAGCTCTGGGTGCAATTTGACCTCAATCGGGTTACAGGGGTCGGGGTGGGGGTCATATATGTGTCACATGCATTTTAAATGGGAAATTTTTTTTATTGGATAAATCGATCAATTAAGAGGTCCCAGATGCCCTGCGTTGAGTTTATCCCCAGTTGGGTCACAGGGGTCATAGTGGGGGCTATAAGTCGCCATTATAAGACGCCCATTATAGACACTTTTATAGACGCCTTATATATGACTCCATTATATGTAGACGTCTTATATATGACGCCATTATATTTAGACGTCTTGTATATGACGCCATTATAAGACCCCAGTTATTTACGCTATATAAGACCTCCATTATAGACGCCTTATTAGACCACCGTAATGGACGCCGTATAAGACCCCCATTATAGACACCTTGTAAGACCCCATTATAGACGTCTTATAAGACCCCCATTATAGACGTCTTTTAAGACCTCCATTATAGACGCCTTATAAGACCCCCATTATATGCAGACGTCTTATATGTGACGCCATTATATGTAGACGTCTTACATATGTCTTATAACCCATTCAGCTACGTAATTTCCATCATGTTACACATGACTAGTTAGCTGCAGATTGCTGGAAAGTGTGTTGTGTTGAAGTTGAGTACGTCTTCTAGCCTCGTATATGTTTAAGCTATACATTGCTTGCATGTTCACCACCAGCCACTTCCATCCAATCCAGCCAGACAGTCGCACGCATTGAATACCTTCCTCATGATTACGAAATCCAAATCCTACATTTTCAGCTCATTTGCAAATGGACTTTTCTTGATAACCAAGAGTATGGGTACATTGTAAAAGTCCATTCGATTTGGAATGGGTATGAACTCTACATATACTAATTTACAATTTGAATTGCTGCTGGAAAGATGAAACTGATAAACGATTTTTGAATAAAAGGGTCCGCCGGACTGAACGGTGAATAAAAAGGACTTGGGTGAAACGTTGAGCGTAATCCAATTGAAAAATATATATAAGAAGATAATATTCAACCAGATGTACACATGTCAGATGCACACATCGCATCAAAGCCACATTTTTAATATCCCTATAGTCACTAGGGCTACTTCTCTGCTTCTCTATGTCATAATCCCATTTAGGTTTTTATTGAACTCTGCTTACGTTTGCAGGGTGGAAATGAGCACGAGGGAAATTGGGTGATCTGACCTAAGTCAGAGGTCAGAGCTTACGGTAGTTATCCATCCGCAGGGGTTTTAAACCTTCCTTGCTAAACCTTAATTAATTCTCCTTAAGATGTTGCGGCGCCGATCAGGAGTTTACCTTATCACTGTTCCTCCGGTCAGACGGTTAGGTTGGATTAAGAAAGTATTAAAACTCATAAAGATCGTTAGTTTTGATGCGTTGTATAAACTGAAAAGTGTACACTAACATGAGCACTAAACAAAAGTGGATAATTCAATTCGTCTTTATTAACGTGTTAAAAAGTATCATTTACAAAACATACATAATCATAATCCATTGTAAACATCTTAAACAAACATCACCATCACATCATCGAAACATTTCGAACTTATAAACGACAGTTTATAAAAGTAAGCTTTAGATAAATTAATACCGGGACGATAGTTTAACAATCCATTATTACTAAAATACTTACGTAACCTTACCCTATTAATGTAAATAATTTTACAAACTAAGTATATATATTTATATTTGTTGTAGACTGTAGTATATTTTACTGTGAATTGTCGAGATTATTTTGAGAGTTGACAATTATACGTATGTAGCGTAGTGTATTTGTACATTATAATTGTCGACGAGACGTTAGATGTTCACCCAAAACCAAAACCCATCCTCACTTCACGCAAAACGTAAGAGTGAACTCAAAGTTACAATACTATATTATCGCACATAGTGTTTCCGTTTCTCCACGGAATTATATATTCACATGTCCTTTCCACTGACCCGGTGTTTTCAGAAACCATTCGTAATGAACATGCAAATAGAAGTATATCTACTGCCGTTTGCCAGCTTCAAACACTTGGTGGCCCCTCATTTAGAATGGCTAAAATGCGTTTTTGAAGCTCTTTCCCATCTGCAAAAAAATCATATTTCTAGTTAGAAACAGGCCTCATAATCACTGACACTAAAATTTAAGACCCAAATTTACTCTACCTGGAGTGTCAATGAGACTATTAACATCGGTATGGTGTTCCGCTGAAACAACATTACTGGTCCTATTTAAAAACCCATTCTGCCTTTTTCGTCTTTCCTGTAGAAATCTTATCATTGTTGTGTAATCATTATCTTTCAGCGTTTGCTCATTCAATACTCTTGACAGAAGATGCTTAATTGCTTCCGGAACAGCCCCAATCTCTTTCTGTTTAAGTTCGTTATAGTTTTTATTTATGAGATCGTACGCCATCGTGAGGGGCACGTTCTTGTGATCTAAGGAAATCGAGATCGACAAAATGTCATGAGATTCCATGCCCATGAAACTTGTGAATTATCATAAAAATAATATCTTACAAGTCGGTTTCGGTTGTCCCCTGAACTGATAGAAGTTAACAGTTCTGGCCATTTCATTTTCTGGCTCAATAACAACAACAAAGATAGTCCCCATTCTGGCAATTGGTTTCAGGAACTCTTGAAGTTTCACATCCCCTTTAGGAAACATTATATCTACCGTCAGTCCATAATCTCTCAACTGTCTTTCAACCATCTCGCCGTATTCTCTACGGACAATTTGTAACACAATAAAATTAAAAAGTGAGTGCCAAAATCAAACGAAAATCTAATAAGGTCCGATATACTTACCGCTGGGACTTTTGCGTCACAATTATTTCACAGTCATTTGCGAATCTACCTCCGGAAGGTCTTGGATCCTCCGAAGCTGATCCACTGTCATACCCTGAATGTGACCCTCCTGGTACCACTTCTCTTGTTTGCATTGAAGTGCTAGGGTTACGGGTCATAGGGGTAGGGGCTGTTGTTGGCGGAGCTCGTGGCACCGGCGGAACATTTCCGTAACCCCTTCCAAATCCCATAGGTTCTGCATGAGGGACTCTATAACCAAACGTTGGAAATTAGAAATATAAAGCTCTGGAAAATCCAAGCGGTTATACTTGTGTTAATTTTTTGCATAATTAGTAAGTATTTTATAATTATCTACAAGTATTAATTAAGTGCGTACCCTCCTCTCGTCATTGATGGATTGGGATCATAGTCATATTCATAGTCATAGTCAGGGTGCCCAACATATCCAGGTCCTGGAGGCATCATGTGTCGTGGGGGTCCTCCTAGTCTTGGACCACCCGGACCTGGAGGATAGTACGATGGATTGTGTGCTGGAGGTCCATATCCTCTCCCCATCGGGGGACCTCTATACGGTTGATATGACATACTCCCAACCGCTCAACAACCAACCGTAACCAGCGCACGTCAAATAAATGTCAGCTGAGCTTCAAACTTAAAAAAAAGTCAGAAAGAAACAAACAAGATATACAAAAGATTCAAACCTGCTTATTTCAATGTTAGAAAATCAATCATTTCCAATTTCCAAGTAAATCCAAAATGCTATTTCTATATAAAATTGAGTTTGATTACGATGATTTCCCAAAGTCCTTTCTTTCCAGCGTTCCTTACGTACCCTTTTATTCACAAACGGTTGATCAGTTTTATCTTCCCAGTATCCCAGTAATTCGAATTGTAAATTAATACATGTCCAAGTGACCAAATCTCCTTTACAATGTACACAAATCCGGAGTTATCACGAAAAATCCCTTTGAAAATGACCTGAAAATATCTGATTTTGGATTTCGTAATAAGGTAAGCTTTAATGTCTGGCTAGACTGGGAGTAGTAGGTGAGCGAGTGAGCGTTCAAAGAATGTATACGTACAAACATACGAGGCGAGGTTGTAGTTGTACCTACTTTACATATCTAGTAAATACATTCAATCTGCACTATCTGCAGCATACGTACACACTTGCAGATATTATAGCAACAGAACCGAGCGAGCCCCAATCGTAGACTATTCATCACCAAATCACCATCACCACACACATATGTACTCTGCCTGCAGGTTCAGTCAGACTGTGCGTGAACGTGAACTGATTCATGATGGGCATATAATGATATTTTAAGGTTTATGGATTCGAATATTTCGAATCATAATTCGATAGTATAACTTCCAGTTCAATTATGCAAATCCCCATAATATTCCTTTGCTTTGCCATACGAGCGTTCTATCAGTTTCGTTCTTTGAAAAATGTTTCGAATTATTTCTCACTTCGCCGGTGCTTTAGTGTGTGTGAACGGATGCATAACCGTAATGCTTTTTTAGACTACAAATATGAAGTATAGGCCATTGGAGGGGGACATGCACGCAGGTTACACACTTTGCAATGAAGGATTGTCAAATTTCATAATTCTTATTATGCATTCAATTTTCATTAAACATATAGTTTCATGTGTCTGCATATAGCCACTTATTACGATCAGTCTTGACTAGGTATTAATATGTTTTTGAAATGGTCCCATGAATTGTATACAGACATATAATACATTCTACTCTTCATCCACGTATTTATGCAAGCTTTTGTTGCCTAATCCGACGGAATTTTACAAATATTCGCTAAGCTGAAACCAGTTTAGCCTGACATAAAGCATACAGTAACGGATTGATGATATGATATGAACTGGGTCTGGGGAAATCAAACCCCTGGGGGAACCCGGCTTACATTAGAAGGAACGGGTCTAGAGTCATAAAAATAGTCATCATATCCCAGAATATCATAAGTATTCATGCTCTACAGTTAAGATAATATTTAGCTCCGAATGTTATACGCACGCTGTTATCAACACTTATCAATATGGTGAATGGGTTTTGGTTTACAACAACTTTGATTAAATTCAACAACCAAAAATGATTATCAATTATTACAAAATGTCAAATAATGTCGCTCACTTGCTTGCCAGAAGTTCCGTTCCAATGGATAACAATAATTGCTCAGGCACTTAGGCAATACCCCTCCACCCTTCTCTAAACTTTTTTGTGACTTAACCTTGCAACTTAAACACAAAAACTAACGATTATAGATGCTCAAAAACAACCGGTTCCTAATTGGCAACCGGCTTGATGCTCCTCCTTGTCCTTACTCCCTAAATTAAATACTTACAATTTACAAAAAAAATGTGTTAAAAATGTCTTGAACACGTGGTGGACGGATAATATTTGGATCGAGTCTGGCTGCTGGGCGACCAAAAGTGACAACAACAATTCTATTCCATCGTCCAAAATGCATCCAGCGTATGCTTGAGCGTACAATAATAATGTTGTTGAATGAGAGGATTCCCGGCACTCCACCTCTTGTCTCAACTCAACCACCTCACACACCGGAGCCACCACAATATGTTCACAAAGCGTACCTATTTGCATATTACTAATAACTATGATTATATTATGATTATGCATAACAAGCAAGCACTTTTGGACATGTATATGAATGAGTCTTTATTATGCATCTTTTTTATGCAGACTGACTTGCATGCAGATTAGCAGATTGCAGTGCGGATTGGAGCGGATGCAATTTTTGTAATATATGTATATTCAAAAGTTTGAAGAAGGGGTTAAGATGGATGATGAACTTAGTAAGATGTTCTTCTGTCCATCGCGACGAACCTGCATGATTGCTTTGAGAATGATTTTGATTGCATGGACAAAAAGCATCTTGTCGTTTCAAAAGATACCCGAAAGCCCCTTCCATGAGCCTCTTCAATTCACACTTGCCGTTGTTTAGCAAAGCAAAGGAAAAAATACAAAAATCCACACCCCATCACAAAATGCTTGTAGTTCTGAGACACACATTAAAACTTTGACAGATTCCATCGACTTTGTCCTTCGATAAAATTATCATGGTTGAGGTGGACGAACTGGTCCTAATATTTCTCTAGTCATTTCTTGAAACATTAGTCTTGGATCTTTTATCATGCACATTTTCCCTCGCTGTGTAAACACTTTTTGCAGCGCATTCCGTCATTCGATATATAATGGAATGGGATCAGATCAATTTTATTTTTTCCCCTTTAAGTGATGACGAATGTTGGACGGAAAGTGGGTTGGTGACATATTTTCGGTGACAAGGGCTTTCTACGGGCGAATTGCGGCGCACCTTTAGATGTAGTTATTTAGTTGTTTTTTATAAAATTGTCCTAGATGCTAGATGCTTTTCAATTATTCTAACTACACTCTGTAGTTTGCCAAATTTAAGAAATTTTGTAATTGCGCATAACTCGACTTTGCCCTCTTTGCACTCATGAAAGAAAGATTCCCTGATGCTTCGAATGGTGACAGAATATTTCAAAATCTTTAAAAATATGGCTGGAGCCATGACAGACGGACAGACGCCGCGGAAAAAATTAATAACTTGCTCTTTGAAAGTCGCATGTTCAGCAAACTGTTACAGGTAGCCACGCAGAAAAATTAATGTGTACAGCTCACAGTTTAATTAATGTCGATTATATTTATTCATTAAAATGCCTTTGTGATTTTTTACAGTGTAAGAGTAACGTACTAACGTGAATGGAACAGCAAACGTTATTATTTTGTGAGAAACTTATAGTTTACATTTAAACTTGGCATCCTACCTCACCAAGAAAGAGTCAAATCTACTTTTATCAGTTTACAGCCTATTTTTACACCATATCAATATATAGGTATATATTTATATATATATATTTACATGATAATAACATTACATTATTTGTTTTACATTTGTGCATGCAATATTGTGTAAGGAATTACAAATACTTAAACTGTTAACAATCCCATATAGTATATCCTATAACACTTTGGTCATCATCGGTAGTGATGACCATGTAATTATAATGTTTGCATTCAAAAATCGTGTACAGTTTCCAGAAAATAACCCACAAACCACTTGCCAGTACTTTTAGTAACATTTTAAAATTTGTATATTACAAACATTTTTTCGTGTGTGTACTCAATTAGTTATATACAGTAGCGTCATGTCGGAGAGTGTGTGGACAGCATGAATTCTATTCCAGAATAGAATAACCTTGCCTTATCTTTTTGCATTTTACATAAATATTCATACATCATACATAGCCAGGCGGCTGGGAAGTACCTTGGAAATCGATAGTTTGTTTTTGGGTTCTTTGTTGCAAACTTAAAAATATGACGGAAGGGGAGACATCGTTGAAATGGTGAGTGAGCATCATAATCAATTTTATTTTCATGTGATGTATTGCGTTCACGTTACATGTAGATCTGCATATAAACCTGCAATCAGAATTTTGCAGAATATCAAGTTGATTGAACAGCCTAACATATATAAAACACGAGTATTGGGTTGGGTGTTTAATAAATTATTATGCTTCCTTTGAATTAGGTAAATATTTCTCCTGCATTCATACCTCTACAAAAGTTTCAACCTGCAAGCTCACAAAATCCCAACAAATCTTAATTCCCATAAATATACTCCTCATTTACGTTACAAAACATGAGTTAAAAAATTGTAAAATATTTTTCCCCTCATTAATATCGTAACAATAATAACAATGCTTTTCCAGGAACAAACACAACATTTAAACAAGACAAAACTATAATTGTAAATTGGAGCACCACCGCAGGTACTAGCACCAGACTGATGTTCCAGGAAACCAAACTGAATAATAATAATAATAATTTATCTATTCTATAGTGTATGGACTAAGGAAACTGTGTGAGCTCTACGTTAGTTCCAACAGGTGGGGTTTCCAGTACTACGTGCAAATGCAGACAAAACTTGTGTGGAACTCTCGGTATCAGTTCCACAGTAATTTGCTTCCCCTGACCCTCCTTTACATAAAACTTGTGTAGTAGTCAGTGCAGAACAGTTAACAATATCTTATAATAATATATTATAATTGTATTATCGTGCATAGTTATTTAAACAACCATACTTTAACACAAGTACCATAAGTTACAGAGTTAATGTCATGCTATATCATTTAACTATTTGCATAACTTTTAAAGAATGAATCACAATGCTCCTGTTCACTTAAACTTGTGGTCTCCACATGTTGGCTTTGTAATAGGTTTCCTTGTGCATCGAGGGGCACCGTTTACCCTAGAAAGACAAGAAAAAAAATATATATATTAGTTCAAAAAGTTGCTTTCAAAGGATTTGTTATCCATCATAAAAAGTAACTACCCCCCCAAAAGTAACAATAATATTGGTGGTCATACTGCTAGTTTTCCCCCGTAGGATATCCCTAATTCCCCGTTTTCTATTTGCATTTCCTTTTTTGTAAAGAAAGAAGGTTTAGTGATCACTGCTCTCAAAACTCGTTAGGGAAAGTCCAAGGGAAAGTAGTTACATTGGAGGAAGGAAGAGCGCAATGACCGAAACAATTGTGGAGATCTCTGAAACATCTTTCCACTTCCTTGCCTTGCACCCTGCCTGCCTCCGCCTCCTCACCTAAGTAATTCACTTTTACGGGATTGTTATTATCCCGGAAAGAAACGATACAAATTGGAGGGTAAAAAAACTCTGCGTCTATAAGTGTTTGTGCGGTCGGTCGGTCCACCGTGACACTCCAACCAATACTGCCCATGATCATATTCATTATGTACTCATTGTTTCATATATGGCACGATTTTCCAGTGCACACAAACCACCACAAAAAAAATATATTCACGTTCACTAAATGCACGAGTGCATCTATGAATATAGATAGATTAAGAAAGTGGACAGTGAGCAAGAACCAACTTTTTTTTTTCTTTTCCCTTTCTCCCCTGCTGTCCATTGTGCCCCTTTTACGGGGGCAGACAAGAGAAAAATTCTTTTAGTGAAATGGGTACATTTGAGAAGAGCCGTACAAAATACAAAATAGTCATTGAAAGCGGAAATGGCCAGCAATGACTCCCAAGAGGGATTGGACTGTAGAGGAAAAAGGGAATGGTCCCATAAGGGTCACAATGGATAATGAGAGGTTGCTCTTTTTTTGGGGGTATATACCCTACACCACTCCAACGCGTGTGTAAAAAATGTAAGTATTTTAAGTTCAGAAAACGGAAAAAAGCTTTTCCAAGTACTAGTTTTGTATCTATCTCCGTTTATTTTGACGTGAACTTGCAATCATGCCTGGAACACTCACCGCATCTCTGAAGACATACTCTCAATGAAGGAATATATATTATAGTCATATATGCCGTCGTATATATCCGAATACTTTTAGAGTTCTTTCCATTTTTTTTGAAGAGCAGAGCACACCATCAGCTTTCATAAATGCTCTTTGTTTCTCCTGTCCTTTCTCCGAGAAAGAATCATAAGAATCACAGAGCACATATTTGCTATCATGTCGTGTCGTCGTCGTCGGCAGCGGCGGCGGTTGTGGTCACTCATCCTCCCAATATTAGGAAAGCATGCCGTACAAATATCAGCAGGACACAATAATAGATCCCAAAACTTGCCCACAATACGTACATATCCAGTAAAAGTAGTCCATTCACACTGCGGTTCTTTTCCTGGTGAGTAACGGTTTTGGAAAATGGACACTAAGATTGGTCTCGCTCGTGTATGCTTTCTTTCAGGAGGAGAGTGGAATGAATTCAAAGTGCCGTGAATGGGAATCTCTAACGGGTACATGCACAACCCTAAATAATGCACTCAACCTGGAAAAAAAGTGGTACACCTCTGTTTTTATACTTGCTGGGGTTGGTTGCGTATAGCACCCACCCAGGCAGGCAGGCAGGCAAGCACACAGACCGCACCACCGACCGGCCGTCATGGACAGTGTTGGAGTAGAAATAGGAGCTATTTGAGGCTAAAGGCATCAACCAGTTTTATTGAGACTATTCTTGTATGTCTTTCGATTAAGGAGAATTTATCTCCGCAGGGGGCCTCTAAAAGAAAACTATCTCGAGTACCCCTATATTATTTCTTCGTGTGTGAACACCGAGACAAAAAAAACGGAGAAATGTCTCCTTTACTCCTCGTTTTCCTCCTGTCACCAGTCACAGGCTGAAAAAATGTGTTTTTTCCTCCACTCTCGTGGTATAATAACTAGCGACACATACATATCCACACACACAACATGGGATGAAAAAGCATTGGTCAAGCTAGCTAGTATTTTATGTTAAGCAGAGAGAATACCAAACAGGAGGAGGCAGAGGCATTGCCGTTTTCCCCTGTTTCTTTTTTTCTTCAAAGCATTTTCTTCAGGTAAAATGACATCCCTATACCCAGTTTCACTTTCACTTGAGGCAAAAAAGAAACCATAATAAAAGTATAGATATTTTTTTAGAAAGGGAGGATAGGGTATTTATTGTGCTCTTGTTCGCTCTCTACTCAGGTTCCACTGAAATTGAAATGGGCCCAAGTGATGGGGCTTAACAGCAGCACCACCACCAGTCAGGAGTCGGTTCAGAATACAAAAAAAATAACACAACACCTTTCCCCTTTCTCCCAAGAAGTCCGCTTTTTTGCTCTCATATTTCGTTCGCCATTCCAAGGCACAGGTCGTGCCCGGCTTTAATTAAACGATAGCGTGAAGTAAAAATGGGATTTTTTTACCTGAGCTTGAGGGAAATTTATGTTTGTCCTCACTGTTCTGTGGTGTAGGGATTGACACGGGCGAATGTTCTTTATATTAGTTTTTGGCTGTTCCGAATTGATCCCTTGTTTTAATTGACGCCAAGCATGAATCTACAATTTAGCAAGACCAGAGTTGCGTTGTATAATTACTCCAGAGTCACATTTGGATACAAAAAGGAATGAAAGAGGAAAATGGGATATTTTGTGCGAATGGAATACAATTCCTTCTCATCAATTCATCCCGGCTCCATTACCATTTGCTTATTTAAATAAACAGGCTTGTTAAGAATGACCCAAGTGACGGTTTCCCAACACCCAGGATGCGTGATGGATCCCTCGTAGGTCATGTAGTAGTCAGTCTCAGGGAGCAAACCATGTAGCGAGAGCGTCTTTACAGGTGCTGATTGATCTGGAATAAAAGATAAAAAAAAGGTATGTAGTTCCAATTATATACAACAGCAACAACTATACTTGTGCATTATTAGTAGTAGTCACAGGCATAAGTCATACGCTTTCTTGTAGGTTCTCGCAATCATGTGCCATATAACATAGCCACCTTGACGTTTGCTGACTTTTGATGAAAACTACGGACAAAATATCAACTAAAGTGCTGTATATATACTAATCCGAAATTCTGTTTTCAACTTCCCAGTCCTTGCTTCTTGCCAACAACGGTGGAAGGAAGGTGATGATGAGCATAGGTTCCAACTAAAAAGACAAATTGTGTCCGCTTCCTTGATTTTAAAGGGGATATACACGCGGACACATTTTCTTGGCTCAAGAAGGACAGGAAAGAGGGCGAGAGAGCAGAACGGGATAGTTGCCAACTTGTAAATAGAGAGAAAAGTTTGAGGGGACACATATATAACGTAAGTAGAGAGAGAGGCAGGCAGACGGATTGTGTGCTTCACTTCGTTCCACTTCACTGAGCTTGTTGGTTAGTCCAACTACTGAAAATGTGGAGTCAGGTCACGTCAGGAAGGAACCACGGAAGCGTTTATCAATTCGCGTATTGCACACAGACAAACAAATCAACACATGAGTACACAACAGTTACAAATTTTGTACTTCAAAATCACATCCCTCCCTCCCCACCACCCTGCCCTGCCGCTGCCTCCACCACAGTCAACCATGTTCCATCCACCACCTAGCTCATCTACACAGTCTGCGTGGAACTATATGGGGTTTTTGGGAAACCTCGGGCCTGTTTACATTGCTCCCCCTTTAGCCGGCAAACCGCAAACATTTCCACCACTTTAAACCTATCCCAGTGACCGCTGCATTAGCCCCAGAAAGAGGGATCCCCAAATGAAGCTGATTGAATAGGACACCACTAAATCTCTGTCCAGAGAGGATTTGAACTGTTCCAAAACCTGATTGCGCTTATTTACCGGGATAACTTACTCCCGGAAAACACGAATCAGTAAAAGCATTGTGCGTGCTGGAAACCCATTTTTCTCCGGGTTACGACTTAAATGCTCACCACCATCCTCATGAAATCATTTAAAAGGATACTCCTTTAACCCCATCAGACACGAGCCCTTTTCCAACCAACCACAACCCTTGTGTAGACTTTAGGCCTTTGAAATGTTACGATTTTTTAAGCAAATGAAAATAGCCTTTTATATTCTTACATAAAAAATTCTCTACTTTCCAGTCAGCCAAAAAAAACCCTCCGGAAGAAGTGAATGTCACATAGTTTGTTCCACATGAAGCTACATATTTTTTTCTCTCAACCTCGCCGACGAGTCTCCCACATTTCCAAGTTGTCCACGAGCTCCTCTCTGGAGATCCCGAAAAACTGCTGATCTCTGCACTTTTCTTACTTTTCTACACGTTATCCAGTACATAACTTGTTGTAAAATAGCATTTTCCTTTTCTGCGCTCCCACTATCCCTCCATCCAAGCTAAAAAAAACCTTCCGATTCTTTTGACTGATAGGAAAGTCCACAAGTCCATTTTCTCTGCAAATTAACTTTGTAAAAAATTCCACTTTTTTCATGCCATCGCCCCCAAAGAGGAAAAAAAGTGTCACAAAGTTTACTTTTCGTGGTGGACGTCCATTCAGTTTTTTCTGAATACCTAACTGCAACCATGGGCCACATTATTTGGTGGAAGCCATATGAAAAAACGGTGACTCTTCTTCTTTCCTCCACATTACGCAAGCATTTTTTTCCTTCCCTCCAACTCTCCTCTAGTCTCCGGAGACGTCATGTAAACAATGTACTGAATATGTTAAAAAATCGCTGAGTCGCAGAAAGAAATTGAAATATTGTATTAATCTTGTGATAAGTAGCTCTTCTCTGCACCCAACAACCACACCAAGTGCACATTTTCATGAAAATCTCCGTCGAGCACTGCACTAAAGTAATGAAATGATAAGGGGAAACGATGATGACAAACTTTTTAAAGGAGGAAGGCAGACAGACGACGACGCCTCCAAGTTTTTTTTATTATTATTATTTCGTCCCTCTTGCTCCCCGGCTGCATTCATATTCATAGTGGAAAGCCAGGCTGGAGTCAACGTCCTTAGTGGACGACGGCGTTGAAAAACATGAAAATGAGTTATAGAAATTTTGCAGCCATGTGAACATCCAAAGTGAAGAGTACATTCACGAGGTCCGAGCCAGTCCCGTTTCTCACCCCAAACGAAATGAAAGAAAAGAGAAACTTTGTCAAATTCACTCTCCGGCACGCCGCCGACCCATTAGCTGATTACGAAAGGAAAGGGAGAGAGAAACGGGTACTTGACAGATGGGGTTGTCCTACACACAACACACACACAGACACACACAGACTTCTCTCTCCCACCAAAATCTAATAGGAATATGTACACTTTTAGCACTTGGTCCTATTGTGCCTGTCCAAGTAGGATGAGGGGACGACCAAACACCCCAGCAAACTACTATTTATCCAAAGTTTACACAATACCGTAAACACTCCAACTCTCCCTATTTACATGTGGAACATGGCGCGGTGAAAGCGGGGAAAGTTGGGAAACCTGCATACAAAATAGTTTGTCAGAGGAGCCTTTTCACTTTTACAGCCAAACCTGCCTTTTCCCCGGTTTTGTAGTCTCCAGAGTGGAAATGTACATAGCACCACCATCATCATCGCAAAATACAATATGGCTCTTCAGCCAAAAACTGAAAACCTCGACATTCACTTAATTTAAGTGTGTGTTTGTATACCCCTCGAAAAAACTTGTTATAGGGATCTCTCCACTCTCGACTACGCTAGCTACCCCGGTCCCCATTCAATGAACAAGTATTGGAAAAGGAATGCTGTGTCACTATCAATCATAATTAGTTGTCATTCAAACTGACAGGTTTCACGAAGCCTTTTGAACCGGGCTATGTGTTTCCAGTGTTCCCCGAGAATGAAATCTGAAGAGGAGAGCCATAGTTTAGTCGTCCTTCGTATATATTGTGTCGGAGACAAGGGAAGGCTGGTGGAAATCCCTATAAAGTGTGAGATGATCAAGAGGAGACAAGCTCATAATGGAATGAAGTAGAGAGAGAGACAGAATGGAAATCGCTTATGCTCATATTTATATTACGCTAATAATTTGAATTGAATTCACAAAGGCCGTGCGCGCATTGTCCCGAAAGAGGCTGCACTTTACGCAAAATTCTTGGGAATCGAAACAGTCGGAAAGAGACTCGATATTATTGTATTTTACATGTCGGCAGACTAATACCCCATTAATGGACCAAGCTAGGTGGCTAATTGAATAAAAAAAATCTGAGCTAAACTGGGGAATTCTACTCAATATACTCTAGATATAATATCATCTGTCCCGTCATTATTGGACTTTGGACAACACACAAAAACTGGGTTAAATCAAGGAAAAAATGGGAACAGGATATGAAACCAACAAGACAATCTTTCACGCTTTCCGTCACCCATATTTTTAGCGGCCCTTTCCTCCCATAAAGTATCCATCTTGCCTTGTCGGTTGAAGAATGACAACGGGGATACGACAAGAATGGGAGATTTTCACTGTGGACAATTTCCTTCGGTTGCTGCTGACAAGTCCACAGGAGACGTCTTCTGAATTCTCAATTTCATTACATGAAACCAAGTTAGGCAACGACACATACACAACGGGTTTTGATGCTTACTTTATGGTTTACATGGTTACTTGGCCATTCAACCAAACAGCCGTTTACACAGGACGAGGAGAAAATGGGGCCTATATGTACATTTCCAAGTCCACCGCCACCGCCGCCGACCGACGATATATGGTGTACGTGTGGAGATCCTACTTACTTTCCCAGAAAAAAGCTACAGGGAATAACCCTGCGATATTATATTCCCAGGAACACATGTACATCCCGCGTTACCACTTCGAAACCCCATGTACCACAAGCAAACCACCCTCCTCACCACAAACATTTGTCAGCAGATCGGAATTTTTTTCCCTAAAAAATGAATAAAAATATCTGTATATCTCTATAGACAAAAAATAACGCGCGAGAACATGTGTAGTGCTGCTCCCCGGGTTT
Organism: Dicranocentrus wangi; assembly: GCA_036850665.1. Lineage (NCBI taxonomy): Eukaryota > Metazoa > Arthropoda > Collembola > Entomobryomorpha > Entomobryidae > Dicranocentrus > Dicranocentrus wangi. The sequence goes on from JAANSN010000272.1 coordinate 18,620, forward strand.
CCTACTACACAAGTTTTTTAATACGTGTGTAGGAGCGGAAAACAGGGGTTTTCCATAAATATATATATATATATATATATATATATATCGCTGTAGGGTGGCATCTTTCACTGCAACCTACATATCCATTCATCGCGCACACCAACCTCAGTCATTCGTCTCGGCGGCGTCCCACCAGAAATGAGAAGAGCACATAAAAAAGCATGCATCAAATACATACACACACACACATCCTATGATGATGAAATCAGGGAAAACCGGATGTTAGGCTTAGGGAAAAACTCTGCTGTTCCGAGAAGTGAGCACATACACATTTTTTTTCTTCTTCTTCGCCTTCTTCTCTCACTCTCTACAAGTCCCGGAATGGGGTACAATGGTGCTGAGTCATGTGTGTGATGATAGTTGTGTACACCCTCAAGACTTGGAATGTTCCCGTTGCACGCTTTTCCCTTACATTTGTCTTCCTTAACCAGCAAATGTATGAGACAGCACATTACAAATGATTTACCCTGATGATTTCTTAATCCCTTTACCCATTTTCCTCTACGCTTATTCCCTCCTCCAGAACTCACTTTCACCACGGAGGGAAACTATGGTCGTAAAGTGGGCGAAAAAGAAAAAAAATGCTGGGGAAAAAAGAAAGTAGTAAGTTTTTTTTTCGCTTTTGCTCATATGCTGCTAGTGCCGCTGCCTCATTGAGTGAAGGTGTTTTGTTCGTAACAGGAAAAGCCGTTTTCAAGGAGATTTCACTCACCTAATCTTATGACAAACCATGGGCGCTGCTGCCAATAAGCGGAATTTAGCATGGGAATGGGAGCGACTTACTTAAATGTGGATGATTTTAAACCCGGATTATTCCACCCTTGTTTACCTTAACTGCGGCTAAGATATTATTAGGTACAATAATAAAAGTCGAATGCGGTTGTTAGCGCTTGACTGCTCTTTATACCTAGCTGGGAATTATCATGACTCCCCTACACAAACCACCTTGGGCACTTGCACAACTGCTCGGCGAAGAAAGCCCTTCTTAAAATTAAATTCCATGTGTGAGCATTTTTACAAGAATTTAAAAATGAATGGGATTCCGTGCTCGTATTCCACATCTGCTTAATCACATCATATGGATTTTTGGCTCGTTGGGAAACGAGGGGAGCGTCGAGGACGAAAAAAGATGGTGACGAAGCAAAAATCTCAATATCTCACCGAGAAGATGCTGACTCACACAGGACATGTACGAGCAAAAACTGCATACGAAAAAATATTGACGGCTTTCGTATAAAAACGATTTATTTTTCATAGATAAACTAGCAACGTCAAAAACCAAATGATGGACTACCGGTAAAGTTGAGAAAGTGGGTGAGTAAAGTAAACTAACAAACCAATATTTTTTTAGGAATTTGAATTGCTTTGCACGCGAAATGTCAGTGTGTTCACCTACATTTTAATAGATTTGCTGCTTACATAAACGCTTCTGCTGACATAAATTTGAATTGTTGCAAAAAGTGAACCGTAATATTATGCAACTTATGTTAATAGCGCAAGTATTTTTTTAGTATGGGGTACGTTCTCCATTTGAAACTCACCATGTCATGCAATGTTTTAACACAAGACAAAAAAGAAAGGAGAAGGTGACTTACTGCGGAATTTGATTTGATTAAAAACACTTGTCAAGATTCTGAGCTCGGAATTTGGTGGCTTCATCATGTCTTCATCCTGAAATTGAAAAATAAATCTTGTTTAGACTACGCCTGAGAGTGGGCCGGGAGGGAGCCATGGTCAAATTAAAATAAGAAAAATAATAGGCTTCATTCCACTCAAGAATGTAAATAGAATGCCGCCGCGGCCGTCCTTGGGCATATTATTTAATATTACAAAGTTATAATGTCCCCACGGCCCAGAAGAACTCAGTTTGTCTTCTCAGAAAAAAAGCAACAGGCTCATATCATCATCATACTCCTATTTAACTGTAATAGCCCACTCAAAAATTATTCCAGCAGCACCATGTGCCCCAAATTTGTTCCCCCACCTCCAAATTTTGTGGATAAAACACTCTCGCTTCGTGCGTCGTAGTAGGGAAAGAATGAGAACAAAAACGGAGAGAGAATTTGAGCTCCGTCGTACATTTCCCCATCAACACAACCCTTCACACAATATTACCGACGACCTCACACTAAAAAATAATATACGGCGAAATGATAGACTCACTCGACTGTCCGCGTATTCATAAAGGATAAAAGCGTGGATGGTGGTGGGTTTTAATAAAAAGTTTTGATGACCATAATTGATAACTTACAGAGATTCGGATCATGATCGAAATGGCAGCCACGCCATTTGGCTTTTGCAGGGCATCAGACAAATTCGCATAGAGTTCCACATTGAATCCATAAAGTTGCAGCTGGAAAAACAATAAAATCTTCGGTAGAAATTTCATTTGCATACCAAAATTCCCTTCCCTTGCGCGAAATATATATTATTTCGCTATCATTCTCATATTTACGTAGACATATTCTACCGTATTGGGTGGGGGGATGGAAACTTACGCTTACTCATATATATTCCATATTTACTCACGAGTTACGGTCCATTACTTGAAAAAATATTGGCTAGGTATATATGTATGTTTTTGTGCCATTCTCACTCATCGTCAGAGCTACTACTTGTCAACCCTGGCACATTTCAAAGTATCCCTGTTTCCAGGAAAATATGGACTTTTTGTACTGATATAAATTATCATTTTTCTCATATCCGCAGAGCAGTAATGAATATGCGATAAAGCTTTAGCTACATTAGAGCCCTATATCCTCTCTCCTGGAGAACGAACCGTTGTGTGCTGGAGACGACGCCGAAGAGAAAATATTTGCAAGATTCCCACCGCTTTAGTTCCACACAAACGTTTGTATTTAGCAATCTCTTTCAAAGCCGCCAGGGGTAGACAATCCAGCTCTCTCGATATAATATACTCCACTTGAGATACTAGGATACTGGAGGAAGCATGTAACGTAGTAAGTCGTGAAAAATGCACGGCACATCCAACTTGCCCGATATTATCGGGGCTCCTTTTTTATCGTGTTATTTTGTTTGTATACATTAACGCACAAATCATTCGGAATAGGGTAGACAAAATGTTTTCTCTTCGGTTCCTTCACATTTACGGGAAATATGGTGATAAAGAGATGTTCTATAGGAAGGCTGGGTGTATTGACAACTGCCCTCGTGCTTCCTATATAGAACTTTGCTCACGGTGGTGGTGTGGTGGTGGTGGGGGTGGTGGCACACACACACACACACTCTGGGAGCAGCTCTCTGTGTGCTCTCCTCCTTTCGAGAAAGTTTATCATTTTAATTTATGTCTGATGGCTTTATGGAGAGAAAGAGCAAGTTGTATAACGAATTTATTTCTTCTTGCTACTTCCACTTGTTCCATTTTATTGCTTTCCTCCTATCGATATAGCGTTCTCGAGTGAGGAGGGTGCCCGTTTTTTTGTTTGGATATAGATCAATCTGGTGAGAGAGAGAGAGCACACACATTGTTTTATTTTTTGTCTTGGTGGTTATGGTCTATTTACCTCTCCGGGGAAGGAGATTCCTTGAATAAGATGCTCTGAGCCGTTTACATCTTCAGGTGCGTAGTGAATGTACAGCTCTTCGAATTGGTACCTGTACATCAACGGCCCCCCGGTAATGTTTACTCGAGCACTTCCCTTGTCAGCCGTGAAGACAACGGTTTGGCCTGTATTTCGCAGTACACCAGTGATCTAAAAGAGAGAAAACAAACACGTCCTGTCATGACATATATTATCTCTTCCCAGTTAAATATAGACGCAGAGTTTCCTCCTCGCTGATGTTTATCCACCTCGAAGGCTCGAATGACGCACAAAAAGTAGACCAAAAAAATAATTCAAAATGTGACCGAAATCTTTTTTTTCTCGACAATTTTCTTCCCCTCTTGATCTAGATAGATATACACACCCCCTATGTGTGATCATAATTCAGTTCTATCCACTTTGAAGTTGATCATTATTGCATTACACCGGCTTCCTCTTTTCGTTACCGTATTAAAAATTATATTATATTTTCTTCTTCGAAAGCCCACTTTTCCTTTTCCCATTTCTCAGTCTTCTTGAAAGTACGTAAGTACCCTCCTTGTGGCGAAGCCTCTAAAGGAAATAACCACTCCGATTGTGTGGTCACTCACCCCACAGCTTCCTCTCTCATCTTTGACGATTGAGCTATTCAGAAAGTTCTCTCAAGGACTACTTGAAATTGCAAAACAAGTCGGAACCACATTATTTCTCCAATATGCTCCATATCCAGTCCAGAGCCGGATGTTGTTTGTGTCCATTTAATACATTTCAAGGTATATTTGTGATCGGTGGGAGCAGACAAGCGAGTAGTACTACACAAAATGATGACACGTTCTTTCCCTGCTGGTACTACTGCTGGGCTGCTGGGGAAAATGAAGCCAACATCAGCCGGAGAGAAGGTAAAAAAAATAAGAACCTAGTCCTTTCTCCTCGGACAAGAAATACGGTTTACTCGACTTAAATGCTTCCTTCCTCTTCAACTAAATCGAGTTAAACTGTCGTATTGGTTGTACTTTTTATCTGTATTATTCTCCCGTCCTTTTACCTTGCTCCTGTCTCACAATTTTTTCCCCTGCCTTTTCCTTTCAAATTGCTCCCCCGTCATACTAGTCTCTTTCCTTTTCCCCTTTATATTCCAAGTACAAACATATTTTTTTGTTCGCAAGTGTTTCTTTTGCAGGAATGGCCAATCTGAAGAGGCACGGGGAGAATGACAAAAAGGAAAACTCATTGAGTTTCTCAACTTAAAGCTTTTCCCAAGTCATAATGCTGGGAAAAAAGGATTGTGAAGCCGTATCCAGTCCATTTCTCGTTTTTTTCGAATACTACTACTACTACCCTTCTCTCCAGTTGGCTCTGCTTCAACTTATTGTGAATTACTTGGACTGCCATCGCTTCGGGAAAAAGTGGTGAAAGTAGCAATTTTTTAAAGAAATTACTTTGAATGCTTCAGCATCATTTACGCACGGTACGTCGGTATATATATACCCGTAGGTAACCTCATATATATTGTGGCGAATAGGCGAAATGCAATTCTTTTTAGAGTGAATCCCAAAGCTGTTTTTGCGGTTTGTGTAAATTCTTGCTTGGAAATGCATTCCGGTTTCGTCGACTTGTGGATAAATGGTGAAAGCAGCTCGTACCATACGTAAGTAAAAAATGGTCACACTTTTTATATGTATCACATATTTTTTTGGGAGTTCAGATTTGTCTTTAATAACCGTAAGCTTTAAGCCCCGGACGCAGAGTGATTTGAGCCAGGGAAAGAGAATGGAAATAAAGATGATATCGGGGTAAGAGGATCGTTAGAAAACCTAGTTGGACAGAGATTACCAGGAAATTTTCCGAATGTCTGAGTTCCTTATTGGGACGCAAACTGGATGGTGATTACGCCCGATGTGTACATCTCCGGTAAAAAATATACCTTTTTTTATATATAGATACGGCTAATATACTTTTCGTTTAATCCATTGACTGGCTGAATCTGTGAGAGTCGTCGAGCTCAGTGCACTATCTCAAATTGGATTTATCTTTCCACTTATTGGACCCCCTCCACTTGTTCCTAGGCCGAACCCCAACCATACTTATATGAAGCACAAGCACTAGCTGTTCGGTCGGTGCGGATATCTGCGGCAACTTGTAATATAAAAAATTTGTCATGATGTGTGGCTCCCTTTGTGCATATCCCCGTGACAAAGTGGGACCGTCATGTATCAAAAAATCAGAAAAGTGTGATGATCGTCAGAGACTCTTTGATGCTTTTTGAGTCTGAAAATGCACCGTCTCGTAGTCGTTGCGAAGCTGGGGGGCCGGAAATTTCTCAAGTTATTACCTCACTCATTAGCAAAGGTTCACGAGACCAACCAAATAAGATTAGCGAGTTAGCCAACTCCTTCCACTCTCCCGTTATATGTCAATCCCATCCACTAATCGCAAGCCGTATGCCTATAATGTCTTTGTAAACTCTCAACTTTTCAGCTTATTTTTTCACGGTAAATTGCATCGGGAAATTGCAGCAGGGGTTTTAAGAAAACAAAGTTATTGAAAATCTTCCGCTCATCCCCACCAAAAAAACACACGCATTATGCAATTTTTCCTTTCACTCGCCACCCTAACAGGATGTAACCCCACCACCTCTGCATTTTTTTTCTTGTTGTTCAGTTCCGCATTCCTAGCACGTAAACAAGAGCGTGTATATTTTTTGAGAGTGGTGGTGGTAGGTGGCAATAAAGGATTCCAGAGATGAATACTTTCGTCTGTCTGCCTGCATGCTTATTCAATTTCCCAGCCTTCTCCCTCGTTTCACCCCTCATATTCCATTCATAGGAGTAATCCAATAGAATTCTATATTACCTTCCATTTCCCTACACAAAGTATCAACTTGACACACGATAACTATTGAAAGTGATAATGACAAGGAAAGCAACAGCTTTTTCCTTCGGCACATCAACAAAAACAACCAACACACTTGGAGGGTGCGGGTGGTGGAAGGAGGTATACGGCATGGCATGACAGCAAAGGCTGTTGTGTTTTGTGTCACACTCCAGCTGCCGTTCTTTTTTACGAGAGGCTAAACCCGAGCACCGCGTACCTAGTCGCTCCCCAGGGATATTTTGTCTTTTACTGCATACTCCCTTTTGTTTCGTCTATTAGCAATGTTGGCATTTTCCCTGCTATTTCTTCCGTACTTTTCTTCTACACTTTTTTCCTTCATTCTCTCATCAATACATTCTTTTTGGTCAAGATATAGATAAGTATAATATGCAGCAAGTCCACGGATGGAGATTGGACATAATATGGTTTGGGTATTTGTCACATCGCATCGGTGAGACGAGCGGTGATCGTGTGAACTCCATGCATCCTGTCAAACATGGTGAGTACATAAAGAAAGATGCTGGATAACTGTGTACACTTTTTTTTTTATCTACATGGACATATAATATGTTCCACTAACCAGTTTTACAATCTTGGTCCTGCGAAAGAGAGAGAGAGAAAAAAACTGTTCGTTCTGGGATGTTGAATGGTGAAAGGGGTTTTGTGTTCAGCGAACCCTAACTGCGAGACCACATGGGAGTACAAACAAGGGGGAATAGGCTAACTTGGTTTACAGCAAAGCGCACCTGGAGAGGAAAAGGGTGAGTGAGTGAAAGGTGAAACACAGTTCATTTCAGCAGGAGCAGGAATAAGAGAGCGTGAAAATTACATATTGGGTGGTAAAGGTATTTCCATGCAGTTGGGACCACCGAGAGAGGTGGTTCCCAAGTGTAATGAAAGTTGGCAGTGGAGAGCTGTAGCAGCTGTGTATAGATAGACTCTATAGGGCAGAGTCGAGGATGCTACACAAATAAAGAGTAATTGTAAATCCACAAAAGTGTAGCCGCTTTTCGGTTTTTACACTGAATTGTTATACATGCATCATCACACCACCGCACCAAGGGAAACCGCACCACCGCTGGGAGTGAAAAACAGGAAGAGAGAGAGAGAGAGAGAGAGAGGGAATCCTACTCAATTTTTCATATCGCGTGTCAACACCTCTTCAAATAATGTTAATACATGCTTGACAGCCACCTTTTGACAGCTACAATACAAGTCGGAAATGGTGCAAAGGGTTGGGGTGGAGAGATAAAATGTGTGGATATTCGTGGGGGTACACCCTCTTTTCTTACATATTGTTGACTTTTATAGTCAGCCTCGTGTACAACTTGGAGATTTCCTTGTCACTTGGATTACACAGCAAAAATTGTTTGTTTACAGGATTGAGGATGAAGCCGCCGGTTGAGTGTTTCTTTAACACCTACACGCCGCCAAGTGTAGAGAGGAATGAAGGAGTGGCTGGCTGTGTCAAGAAAGAAACAAGAATGCACAGAAGCACTATGAATGAAGGAGTTGGCACTCAAGACGAACTCGGGTTTCCTAGCCCATCTTGTTGTTCCGCAGGGGAAGACAAGTTTGTCATTGTTTTTGTTTAAATGGGTGAGCTAATTTGCTCTGTTTAAACACTAATTAGACACTTGTAGCTTTTTTATCTCATTATGGGAATCTCTGGGACTATATGCATCCCTTTCCCACCTTTTTCAATACAGATTCTTCCCTACTTATTATGCCATCAAATGTGGAATTCCCAATTTCCCAACCCATTTCCCCGCTATGAAGGACTTGACCGACATTGGCATATTTTTCTTCCATGAATTTTTTTTGCCTATAAATTTCAATACCTATTTCATCTCCTCCTCTCGACTACCCACTTGATTCTGTATTGATGAAAAAGCGTCACCGTTGAACCAGGAGAGATTAGAAAATCCCCTGGGAGCCCGACCACAATGCATTTAAATCGACTCCAAAGGATTTTCGTCGCTGAGAACCCCACATTCCCTTTTTGCATTAAAGCCTCTGGGTAAACACTCACTAAATGGCTATAAATAGGGAGGAAAATACGTTTAAATATCAAGTCTAGGATGAGCTCATACACTCACTCAGTCAATTGTAAATGGATTTTAAAATTCAATGAGACAACAACCCGCGATAAACTCCGGAGCGTATACATATCCCCTATTATCCTGTATATCAACTCGGGTGGATTCTTTTCCTCGGCTGAGACGACTCAATCCCCATTTCCTCTAAAGTGTTTTCTTGGTCCCAGTCTCCACTTCGTAATTCCACCATTCTCGATCCTCTTCTTCTTCTTCTTTGATAGAAACCCAGTCCACGACATAATTTCACCAAAGACACTGCCCTGCTGTGTATCCTCCACTGGAGTCATTAATAAGCGGATAATATACATATCTACTCTCGTAAAGATGACGACAAAACTCGCCTCCAAAAAGTTTGCCCCGTAAGGTTCGTTAAAATTTGATGATTTCTAATTTTCTCATAAAAAGGAATTTTCAAAACCACAAAATGATGAGGTTTTAAAGCAGTTATTATTATGACTACGGGAGTGAGTCGGAGGAATTTATATATTATTTCCATTCCAATTCTTGTGTTCTTCTCTCAAGGCATCAGCTCTCTATAATACTCCACTCCGTTGAAAGAAAATGGATGAGTGGGCAAGTGATTAAAAAGTGTATTTTCCCAAATCACTGGTTTCATAACAATAAAAAGAGGATGCAGGAGCGGAGAAGGACGGGAATCAGAAAGTGTGCTAGTATTACTTATACATGCAAGTGTGTGTAATGCATATCTTTAGTCGTCCTCCACGGCTCACGGTTTCCCCCTTTATCTCATTAAGGGAACATTGATGAGGAGATGAGGGATGTTATGATACCCCCTTTGGTGTAAAAAGCACTATATCACTAATGGGAAATTTTGTCTCTCCTGCTATTCTCCTCCTTGCAGAAAGGAAGGAGAAGGAGAAGAGGAGTCCCAGAGTCATCTCCGAGTTATTACTCCTGCAGGCTTGAATCTTAAATGAGGTTGTTGAAATCGATGAGAGAAAGTGAAGAAAATATAGTCAAGTCCATCTCATCTATTCTTACGATGACAAAAACTGCTATCTTAACAGTCATCAATTCTACCGTTTTCATGTCTTATTCAAGCCGCAAAAATACATGCCAGTTTACCTACAAAAGAAGACTAGATCTCCCTCATCGACTCAATAACCACCTCTTACAAGGTATACTATTTAAATGTGAGTACGTACACACTTTGAGCAGCATCTCCTATAGTTCGTTGCTATGGTAGTTAAAGTAAAATGATTTTAAACTACGTTTATAATTATTTTACATAACAAAGTAAGTACGTGTGCAAATTTTTGCATTGGCTTTTGTCTATTTTATGAAAAATAATAATGACGCTCAACAAAAATTGCACAAATTGATACCTTATGCTTCGTGAATAATTGTTTTTATCCTTTAATTTAAGCTTAAACTAGAATTTAAATTGCTATAAATTCATAGTTGCGTTTGAATATTCGAAATCAATAGAAGCAACGTTTGTACATCAGGAAGCTCATGCTCCAACTGATATCCAACCAAATAGTAGTATACCTTGTTAGTCATGTATGCACCTACACTACATATCTACTCAAATGGAAGATTCCAATTTCAAAAAATACTTTTTTTAGTGGAACTGCAATTAAAAGGAAATGGGGGAACAAAATGTACTTGATCCATTTCCTCCCTCATAATCGTACACTTTTGTGGAACTGTTAAGGTTTAAGCAAGCTATACAAGGTGGTAAATATACCCATGGGACTTTTTTTTATTATTAGATCCAGGCTCTTTTAAAAAGCAAGTTTTTTCCTAATACAAATTGTAAGTAAACAGTCAAAAGTTGTAGGGTAGAAGCGGACACATTGTGGCTTTGAAGGCGGAATCTGATTCATAGAACCATAAGTATAGTATACATACCTAAAGAGCTATACAATACTAAATGTAAAAATTATATCCCTCTCGGAATAAAAAAAATATGTGGAAGACGAAACAAGCGTAAATTTATGATGGCCCTTTCTCAGCGGACATCAAAGTTCACAACTTCCGTGTCCGGTAGTGAAAAGCTTGGCAGCCAGCTTGCCTCCCCAAGTAACCCCACCACGCGATAGGACATACGGCATAATATTCTACAAAGAAAAGGAGAGATTTTCCCCATACACAACACGAACGATGGGATGTTTGGATAATACAAGAAGAATATTTTTTTAAAGAAGACTCCCGACTCCCTTTTTTCCCTTTCCTTCGCAATCGGTATAACTCAAAAAGAGAAAGTCCTCTCTGTATATTTTGCTGCTTTGGCGTTATATCTCACAGTCAGTGTTAACGGGAGTTGCCGGGCGGCCGTGGGCAAAAGTGTGCATCCCATTGTACACTTTATAATGCGGAATAATACGTGAATCCGTTGGAGTACGGAGTATAAAACAAGTGGAGCATGAAGTTCCAGCTTGATGGCATGCCTCGATGAAAATGCTTTTAGCTCAAGTCATGATGTGAAGAAAAACTGCCGGAATCTCAGTAAATTATCTCTTTGGAATCCCAACCATGGCCGTGTATATTGTCGTTTCAACTGTGATCTCCGTCAGTACTGCCAGAATCAGCAGAACTAACAGTCGAGAGCACGATGGGAAAATGTGAAAATACGACAATCGCTTGTTTGTATATGTTTCCAGCTGGTGGTAATATACTTTGTTATTGCCTATCCTTATCCTATCAGAAAAAAAGGCTCTCTCTCTCTCTATATATATATATATATATCCCCCGTCTGCCTCTCTACGAAACACTTATAAAGAGATTTTAAGAATGGAATATATTCTGTCTTGTTGCCATATCCTGCTAAAGTTTTCGGGTGGAACGTCTTTAGCCCGAGACTGACGCCAGGATACTCTCTCTCTCTGGCCCCCGTTTTTATTCACTGTCTTTATTGCGTAAAGCTCATGAAAATGCATTTTATTCAGACTCAAATGTGTACATCTTTCATCTACTTTATTTCAATGTTTGGCATTTAATTTACAAATTTTGATTTTCTCCCTTTCCCCTCCTCCCTTCCTCCCACCCTTATCCTCACGGGTTTCGTGTGGGAAGGGAAAGACTCATTTTTTTGTAGCTCCTCCACTGCAGGAATAAACATGGAGATTACTTACACCACCACGAGAATAACCTCGAGAGAGAGAGAGAGAGAGAGAGAGAGAGAGAGAGAAAAAGTTGCCACTTAAAATTTCCTTGTTCTTGCAAAAACACAAGACCACTTCTGCTGTGCTGTGCCTTCTGAAAACCTGGTCCAGTTTATCAACACATTGTGTTGTGGAATTTGTAATTGTGAGAAAACTGTTTCCGAAACAGGGCCCGTAAAGAACAGGATATAAACTAATCCCGCAAAGCATGAATGTCCATTTTAGGGGTAAAAGTGCGAAGAAATATGTTTCCAAGGAGACCTCCTCTGTATCCCATCTCCATATTTTAAATCCGAAAAAACTCTCCACCAAGCAAACTATTCTCATGTCCACTCACAAAAACAACTGGGTTTGAAGGAAATTCCAACACTTATATTTTCTCTAGGCTCTCCTCTACCTCCTCTAGTCAATGAAAGGAGGGAAAAAGAGGGTGAGACGGAAAAAAAAACTTAAAAAAAAATGAATTCCTCCTTACATTTTCCTTCCCTCTCCTGTCTTGATATAAAAGCTGACGAAATGGGTTTTCCATAATTGAGAGTTCAGGAGTGAGAAAAAGCAAGTGAATCAAGATAGATAACTTTTGAATGGATCTCTAATGAGCTATATCTGTCTCAAGTTGGTGATTCGCTCCCCACCACCTTACCTTCTCCAAAAAAAAACCTCAAGTTTTCTCACGCAAATACATACGGATAGAGAGAGAGAGAGAGGAAAGGCCCAACTCGGAGAAAAATATACTTTCCGAAAGAAAATCTTGTCTATCTTCCATTTTCATTTCCTTTCCAATTCAGGATTTTAATGGGAAAGGTAATGCATCAGTTTTGAATGTGCATAATCCACAGCGAGCTAGCGCAGCAGTAGCAATGCTTTCTTCAATGTTAATATTTGTTACCCAATTTTCCTGTTGCCACAAGCAAGACGTTCCTTGAAAGAATATATAAATGTCACCTTTTTTATTCCGGGTTACAGTGCGCCACCCGTCCGTCCTGCTGATAACGGTACATGCAACTAGAATTATTTTTTTTGAGGGGGGAAAACGTGTGTCACCCTTTTTAATTCACATAGTGTGCATCTGTCGCTTGACGTAGACAGCTAGTCAGTCATTCTAAAAGCAGCTAAATAACGGAAGGATAACCTTCTCAAAATGAAAAGTGGGATGAAATGAAAAAAAGGGTTGGGAAAAGGTGAATGCAAAAAAAAAACTTTCTTCTTCTACTTTCTTCCTTTTGATACTTCTGATCTAAAAATGAGGAATAATACACCACGCTTGCTTCATGAAAAAGGATGGACTTGGAAATCTAGTATTCTTTTGAAAGGTAAACATAAGTCTATGAATTACAAAAGCGGATGTATTTTCAAAGAAATGTAAGAAAAAAGCGAGTATGTGTATGCTCTTGTAGTGGTGCAATTGAATGGAAAGCGTGTGTTGAGACTGGATGAACATACAAACGCAATGACATTCCCGTCCTCAAATATATGTCATTTGAATGGTACTCATCTGTATTCAAAGTCTTTTCAACCAAAGACTTGGTTTTTTTATTCATACGATCAAAGGTAAGGGATTTTTTCTCTGGGTTTCCAGAGTTTTTTTTTGAAAAAGGAACAAATAAAAGGAGCACATGTCAAAAGAATGACGTCAAATGGGGTCGAGTCTACGCTGACCTCCGGAGATTGACCACAGAGAACACTGATTGAGTAAAGAAAGAAGGGACGCTTAAGCAATTCTAAAATATGTGGGATGATTGGGATACCAGATTGCATAATATCAATGGTTACTTATGGTGTAGAGCTGTCGTCAGCGAAAGCGGCTCATGATAAAACATTGAAACGTTGCTTGAGTTTTTAATTACTACAAGAAACAAACTTTTTTTTAGATATATGCTCTTCTCCAAAATTTAAATTGTCTTTGACTCCAGCTTTTTCTTTTGAAATTGCCAACCCCTGCAAATTACAGACTACTGCCTGCCTCATAAAGGCTAGGATGGATTTTCCTAATGACGATTTAAGTTTTACAAAAATCATAGCGTCGAGTGAACAGTAGTACAAAGTCAACAAAGGCCCTTTATATTAGTCACGAAATCCGCACTAACACTCCTCTCATCCCGTCTGTCACACCGTGCTTTGTGGTGATGTTATCATCACACACTCACAGACTTCATACATTTCTCTCTCTCTCTCTTGATTATCATCACGACGCGACGACGTTCCTTCGTTCTGGAAAAGGGAAAAAGAGTGAGAAATGTTTATGCATACGGAACGTGCTTAAGACACGACATGAAATCAAGATTTTCTATTTGAGAAAATACCTATCTTGTTTTCACTTTTCTTGGGGATGTACTCTGAATTCAAATCAGGTTGCATAATATCACATAATATATATATATTTTTTTATAACTCTAGCCGAGCCCCACACACACCAGACCAGCTCCATTTTCCATTCAGAAAAAAACTGCCTTGTTTGCTCGTGTGTGTATGTATAGCGTATATTATTCTGTTTAAAATGGGACACTCGTGCTGTATCTTGATGAATATATGTGGATATTATATAATGAAAGAAACTAACAGTTACTCCGGACGATATGCTTGGTGGTGGTGGTGGTGTAATAACACATCCACCATATCATGATTAAACAAGGATGAATCGAAAAAGAGCTCATGTGTGTGTGTGTGTGTGTGTGTATGTTTTTTGTGCTCAAAGTATGAATTTCCAAGTTGTGCTGCCGTAAAGAATGGAGGGTGTATTAATCATTATTCAACATCACAAGGAATTTGTATGAGTGCTACAATGAACCATTACTGTTTGATTGTATGTGACATGGTAGACCAAAAACTGGGGGAATATATACTTTCCCTTTAAAAAAGGCTTAAGGGAGTGGAGGAAGAGAGCCGTAGCATTTCATCACATCAAAAAATATCATCTATCATCAGATTCACATCATCATCGCCATCCCTTTTCTCCGTAATGGTGGTGGTGGTGGTACACTGCAACAGAGAGGATGAATAGATGAGAATTTCATAACTTCCAGAGCAAAAGGCATACCATATCCGTACGCTAACCCAGGGATAATATCATCATCTCATTTCACTCCAGAGATATTCCAAGTGGGGCTCCTTCGTTTTTCCCAAAGCGGAATAATTTTTGGGACTGGGACATCGTCGTCGTCGTCGTCAGGAAGAGAGTTTCAGATTTGAGAAAGAATACTATGTAGCACACACACACACTCTGCATACTTATAAAAGGATACGCAAGTTCAGTTCATTTTATCGGAGGAGACGAAAACGGAGTAGTTCGTTGGGTCCTACTGCCTCCTAATCTGAATAGTCTCTAGTGTTCCATGTTTTCCCATGGAAAAGCGGAACTTGGCATAAAAGGGTTTTTTCTGGAATGGGGAGATGAGAAAGTTGATTCTGACCTATCTGATTTTCCCCTGCTTTAAATACCATTCTGTCGCCACTTATCTCACTCCAACAATATTTTTTTCTCGTCCGAATGAGAAAAAAGAAATCTGGAAATGATATACTTACTGTTCCCATCATCATCATCACCACCAACTACACTATCATCATAGCATTATGATTTCATGTTGTATTATTGTAGAGCTGCATTTATTGCACCGCACTCCGCATACCACACGAAATATATTACCTATGTATCTTCAGAGGGGAACCATATCATATATATGTAAGGTGAAACCACCGAGTGTTTTTTTCAGTGTTGAGCAAATAGAGAGAGAGAGAGAGAGAGAGAGAAGAATCCCAAGAAAGAAAGAAGGTTTTTTGTCAACGTCGAAAACTCTCAAACTTTTCTTTTGTGTGCGTTTCGGAATGTAAAGGTAAAGGTAAAGTGAAAGTCATATCACATCACCTTTTCCCACCACCACAGTCACCACCACTGCCATTACCATCCACCGTCGGAGAAGCAAACAGACAGAAGAAGTTCCCTATATCAAGTGAACTTTGATGGAAAGTTTGTAATGTCGTTGGCAACCTAAAACTGATCCAAATAACGCCACTTCCCCCTTTTTTATATTTCATGTCTTACTACTGCTACTACTATTCCCACAGTTAAGGAGCATTGGTGACAGGAAAACCCTGGACGGGTAAATGTTATATAACAAGGCACGCCGCCGTCCCCGCTAAATGCATTTTTGTGGAGGGACATTCTTCCTCAGACCACTTTTCTCAGCAGAGTGCATCCATTGATTGCATTTGAAGATTGCACCGTCATCCCCATTTCCATCTATTGAGGAGTGGAAACGCGTGTAATTTCAGGAGAGAGAGAGAGAGAGAAAAAGAGATAGGTATCTCAATATCTATAATGTTTGATTGGTACACACAACCTCCACCACAATCAGATCCGTTTACACTTTAATATCTTCGTCCCCTTGTCGGGATAGAATCCCCGCTTGAACCACTGTCATCATATACCAAGAGTGCATCCCTCCCAAAGTTAAACGGGAGCGTGACAGACACACACAGCAGAAAAAAAAAATAGTAGAGTCCCGGTGACAAATCTAGTAAATGTAATATATAAGATGCTAACATTTTTTCAAATAATCTTTCTTCCCCAATAATATGAGTATGAGTAAAAGTAAATAAAGACGGAGGGAAATGGAATAAGGGAATGCAACCTTGTAATCTTCTCAAGAAGTTCGAGACGACGATATTTGCGACGCTGAAAATGAAATGCCCACACAGCACATTTACCACACCACACACCGCACACACATCCCTGAAAAAAACTCTCTCTCTCTCTCTCTCTCTCTCTCTCCTACTTTTTCCCATCTCCCAAAATAGATGAGCTTTCCCCATTTTCAAAAGGACTTTGTGGGGAAAAGGCGTTTTGGAGTGGGGAAATGTGTTGAAAATGAAAATTCTTTTGAAAGGCTTGCAGTTCTTGATTCTGATTGTGGAAAGAAGAGGAACGAAAAAAAATCAAGGTTATCCCGTGTGCGTAGCGTATACGCCAGCAAAACCACAAGGAAAGGAGGGTATTCTTTTTTATCAAATCAGACACATTTATTTTTTTACGCACTTCCTCCTTGACTTGCTAACTTGGTATGAATCATCATGAGACTGAAAAAAATCCATTAGGATGATTAGGAATAAATGCTTTTTCGTGATTTAGTAGGCTCCTCTTCAACCCGACGCGACGCGACGCGGCGACGACGTATTTGTTACCGTATAATATATTATTTTTTTACTTGTTCTCGGCATATCCTCCGATTTTCTCTGTCAAAACTGGTCAATAACTCCCAAAAATTAAAGGGGAAAAATGTGAATTATACAATGCGAATGCGACTGGGGGAAGATAAGTGTGGGAGGCGAAGGAGTTCCACGCGAAATGGTTACTTATTGAGAGTCAACACAACGACGACGACATTTTTTTTCCTTTTCAGGCCACACATACACACTTACTACTAGCATCATCATCATCATCATCGGCTGTAGCTCCAAATACTTGGATGTTTTTTTTACATGAAAAAAGTCATTTGTCCTTGGTCCTTGCACTTTTAGTGGACACTTTAGGCACACAAAAAAATACATATCTAATATGGGGGATGAAAAAGGACAATTTGAGAAGTGGAACTGCTTTCAGAGAGTGTTTTTGGCCAATTGCCAAAACAAAATCGTCCAAAAGTGATTCCTATTTGGTCACATAATATAGAATTTTCTCAATTTCTCAGAAAGAAAAAAAGGTATATATGCCACGACCCAAAAGAACGGATTTCATGTGAATGCTTGCTTGCTTTGCTCTTACTGCCAAAATTGCGTATAAAGTTAACAAAAATATATTACTATTTTTTTTTACGTATTTACTATTATGCATGTTAGCTAGCATCGGTTAGTTTTCATGCTGATTTTGTTGTTGTGTAGTTAAAATCGAGTTATTTAAATAAAGACATTTTTTAATCAATTATGTCTGATAGCTTCATTTTAGCCTTGTCAGCTGAGGGGGATTTGAGGACGAAAGGTAGGTTTTGGGCAGTAAAGGATAATATTAGATAGTTGAAGTAGCGACGGTGTCAGATAATTGACAAGGTAAATAGAAAAAAAACATGATTTCATCAAATTATCCATATGCGGTTTTTACTCGTTTAAACTAGGTAATAGACCAGTGTATGGTTACTAATTATTTGTTTATTTTTAAAAATTACTTTCAATAGAAGATGGGTAATTGGTTGTCATCATGCGTTAGAAAACGGAAAGTTGTTGTAAGGACAAATGAAGGGATGGAGGATTTGGAGGGTGATCAAGATGTCGAGGAGGTGGAGGAGGTTCTTGAGGAGGATGATGAGAGTATCCAGGAGGAGGAGGAGGAGGAGGAAGAGGAGGAGATGCAGGTGGATCTTTTAGGTGAGCAGGTCGGCAACCGCTTGGAACTTGCACTTGGGGGGCGGCAGACCGAGGTCGTGGTATGCGAATTTTGGTCCGAATATTTCGGTCACGGGGACCTCCCAATTATTGGGCGGTGTTTGATATAGTTGAGGTAAAATTATACTATTTACATTCGTTGTAAAATATCTACCTAGGTACTAATGATTTTGAAATTTATGTAGTTAATTTTTTAAATTAAATTTAAGTATCCTATAATTAGTGCTACTTTCTACACAGGTGATCAACATGGTGCATGAATCATGATGGCTACGTGAATAATAAGCATGCGACCCTCTAAATTCCAGTCTTGTCGAGAATTCTTAAAACTACTTTTTATAATTTATTTGTATATTAAATTGTTATTTTATTGTTTTTATTTATTTCTGATTGAGTTATTTATTTATTGGTTTTGGTATTAAACGTTTGGGATTGCAATTGATTGATTGAACAATGAACAGTTTTGCAAACTTGATTTTTGTAGCCGATGATTTGTGTTGGTGCAATTGCGAAGCTTTTATATTTTTGTAATGTTGGAAGTCGGTTAATTTGTAAATATGAGAATATTTGGATAAATTCTAAATGATGATTCACTTACCGAAGTTTTGTCGATGTGAATAGGGCGAAGTTGCGAGTCGTAAAGGAGTCGGCTAGGCTCTATATTGATTGGACTTTGACGTCTTCCTTTACTACATAGATTCCATTGAGGGTTGATTAGTCCCCAAAATGCTGGCCCTGCATTGAAGAAAATATTAAAAATTAGAATTTAAGAATTACCCATGTCCATTAACAATGTGAACATTTTGATCCCTCTTGTATTATAACGTATTTATATGTACTCATAGTCTAGCCATTTGTATGCATGTCTGTAGTCTGTAGTTCTGTGGTATTTTGCATTTTTAGACAATCCTCAAATGTCCTTCATCTAAATGTAAGATTGTAAGGCCGAAGTAAATTCAGTGCTACTCGGCATATTTTTTTTTTAAACATCTCCTCTTTTGGATAGGTGCATTTTTACTATTACAATTCAAGTTTAATACGTAGTAAGATGTACAAAGATGCTAGGTTACAATGAATAGAATTTTTGTGAAACTCGTCGTCGTCGTCGCCACTTTTCCTACTTCTGCAACATTTTTTTCTGTTTGTCGCAAAGACGAAAGGAACAAGCAGTTTTGATGTCAGATATTTATAGTCACATTTACAGGCTCCAGCAAAAGCCTTTCTACACAAGCCACCCTTCTTTCCGCCTCCACTCATACATGCAATATGCATAAGTGACGCTAACTATAGACAAGACGACGGACGTATATATGACTTTCCCCCCTTTTCCTTGGCGTCTGTGGTACTTTCACTGTCTGCCTCTATCTCAAAAAAAAAAGTTTTCCCCATATATATAGCCAAAAAGTCAGCATCACTTTTCACTTTTCTTTCCAATCTTACCTTGGGTAATCAGAATCACGGCTCCGCGGAATATATATGGCACCATACACAGATAACTACAATTGCTGTGTTTGCGTTTGCACTCACTAATAATATTTATGCGGTATATGGTGTATGACGAGGGAGGACGCACGGTATACCAAAGAGGCGTGGTGTGTCAGTATTGTTTCATGTATTGTCATCGTCCACCTCATAAACAATGATAATATGTCAAACGTCCGGCCAGTTTGTGCTTTTTAAACTATGTTCGGTCGGACACCAGGTATTCTTCAATTAAATGACTAGTGGATTTGCAAATGAAACATTATAATTTGCAATTAGTAAGAAGTAACTAGGAATATCACAATATACTTAGGTATTCAGTTATGAACCTTGTTCGTCATTCGTCTTATTATATTTTAGTACCAAGTTCCGCTATTTAATAATAATAATGTCAGCCAGACGGACGGACGGACACACAGAAACCATCTAAAAATATACGCAGCGTTCGTTCCCTTTTTCTACATAATACACGGTGTAATATTACGCATAATATATAAAAATGAGCTAGGTATGAAGTATTCATGAAGGTTTTTTACCCCCTCTCTTCACGTTTTTCTTCTTTTTTCCCAAGTTTTGCCAAACGTTAGAGTTCAGCACGAGAACGAAACCAGGAAGATCTCAAGATCACAAAAGTTTTCATGTAAAACTTGTCCCGAACCTTTTTTCTGGGTAACAAATCTTTCTCGATTTTATACCCTTACACAGTGCTTCAGATTATGCCTAGTCATGTTCATGTACCCTCCGCCTCCCTCAGTCATAGGCGGATGAACTATATATCCATATTATTTGTCTAAATCTAATGTTATTTTTAGCAGCATATATTTGACGCAGAACAAAATGGTCTTTTTTGGTAACGTCTTTGTGGAGCCAAAAGCGCTCATGTCGTTGTTGTTGTAGACGCTATCATCTGTGACTTTTAGAAAATACAACTTTTGCTTGTACACTTAATCCCGATTTTGCTGTTATAACAAAATCTCCAATATTGGTGTATATGCACAATTAGAGAGGATTTTTAACAGAAATTGTACATGATTTGATACATTTAATCAAACCCGGATAATCCCAACCCAATTGAATCTTCTTTTTGCAAATTTGTGAATTCGCATGAAAATTAATGCTAGTGGTGCATTTTTTTGGAAACTATACATGTTTTTGGAATTATGGAGAGAAGCTGGGGGATGCCCCTGTCACACCTGGCTGGCTGGTGAGACAGTGAGAACACAATATTAAGCGGTAGGCGACGCGATCTGCATTCCATCTCTCCTTTGACGGCTTGATGTTTCGCAATGCCCTCTTTCCTCCTTTGCGAAAGCCGGCTCATTTTATAAGAAAAAACTCCTTGGGTTTCAGAAGAAGAAAAAAACAATCCTTTGCTTCAATGTTGGTTACTAGCAAAAAAATACGGCTCAGAACAGAAACTCAGCACGACTCACGCTCATCGCTCATTAATTAGCACTTTTTAATTTATAGTACAAATTAAATTCAGTGCTGTTTTGTAGCCAATTCAAAGTGAAGGTATCAAAAAATAAAAGGTAAGTAGTAAGCGTGTCATTCCCAAGCATGTTTTTAATTGTATTTAATTAATTAATCCTAAAATTTGGCAAACACACATTTGACACACCATATTATTGACACCATCATCAGTCATCAGTGCCCTCCATTCATCCATTCATTCACTTACTAATCGAGAGTCAGGTGTTTTGTAACCACTTAACTTGTGCCCAATGCAATGCTGACAGTCAAAAAGTACCTTTTGAGCTTATGTTTATTTAATTAAGTTGGCAATTTTTTTACTCTAACTTTTTAGATATGTCGTCATATGTGCAGTAAGAGGTTCCTAGAATTAGGTGCATTAAAAGATGTTTCAAGCAAGACTTTGTGAATATTGTGGGTTTTGTCCACTGGGCGTTATGATGAAACCATGTTCATCCCAAGTGGGTTTTTCACGTCCATCATCATCATCATCATCCATCCAATCCAGTTGGTCACTAGTGAATGAAAGGGCAAAATATACTTGAGTGAGATGAATAAAAAGAATGTCTTTTTCGACCCCGTTTTTTTCTCTCTCGGTGGTGGTGCGAGAAGAGGGTCACTCATCATCAGTCTGTATACCGGATTCTTTCTATTCGAATACAAAAAAAATGTTGAATCTATTCATTTCACTCACGATTGGCACCCCATATTGACTTGCTTGGCTTGCCCTGCGTGGAGTTTAATAAGCAGTTTTTCATGACTTGTTATCGGTCAGTTGGCTCCTTGGCTCTGTCTCTGATCACTGGTCACTGACCCATATTATATGGCGTGTGACCCATTTAGTTTCCGAAATATGCACTTCTAGTTCATAAGCTAAAGAAGAGCGGGTCATGCAATAGACTGTTGTGGTTTACTTTTAAAAAAAAGTTATATAAGTATTTTTGGAGAATTAGTGAACCTGTTGTATTGCATTGGCAGATCAAAGGTCACGTTATATTTATTCAGTCACTACATGTCTGTATATAAAGTTACTCAAGTTAGCCAAGTTTTGTTCTATTTTTACGGTTGTGGTCTATCGCTATCAGCACTCCCCACCCCCACACATGATGCATGGAGGCAAAAGGGGATGTCAGAGTGGCCAAAAACCTTGGAAATATATTTTCACTCTCACGGAGACGAGGGTACAAGAAGACATACAAGAACCAAGAATATTATGAATGTAGAGAGGGTCGGAAAGGAAATGGGATATGATTTGTTCAGAAAATGGAGAGGTTCTCATGTTCCATTAGCCTTCTCTCTCTCTCTCTCTCTCTCTCTCTGGTTTGGATTTTCTACCGAAAATCGTAAAACAAATTGACCTTCCACCATTGTCTTCTCCACTATCTATAGGATATTTCTTATTAGGTAGGTATTTATTTCCAATCCCAAATTCCCAACTAAACCAATAGCACACAGAAAAAAACTTCAACCAGCCATTTTACATTTCCAGGCACCACCATCATCCCCTAGCTCTTTTTTTGGATAGTATAGTACCCTTGTAAAAACAAGGTAAAATGGGAATCACCTCCTCATCATTAGGTAAAAAAAAGAGTAGTGTTCCTGGCTGGATGGATGAGGTAAACTCGGAATAGGGCTGCTGCTGCTGTAGCGTATGGTTGCCTGGGAAAATAACCATGTTACCATTAGCATAACAGTCGCATCGAGAAAAAGAAACTAATCATGATAGATGTCAGTCTGATTATTCCTTCGGGGAGTTGAGAGGCAATTAATTGTTTCCACTCATCAATGTTGATTTATGAGAAGGGTAAAGTGAGTCGGGCAGGCATCCATCCGTGCTCTAAGCGGACTCTCGAGGGACTCCTCAAAAACTTGCTCACTTTCTCCCTTTTACTACTACTTTCACATTTTACCAGCCCCAGCCTCGCTCGCCTGCCTCATCCCCTGCCTTCCCTTCCAACCGGGATGTGTTTGATGAGGACAAAAAAAAGAGGAAAAGTGATACTAGCTTGAAGCACTATATATAAAAGCCACTATGGTATGCAGAAGAGGTACGTTCGTTCGCAGGCAAGGCTAGGCTCGAAACGCCGACCGAATGAGTACACTTTTCTTCAGCGCGTTCACACATTCCATTCCGATTTTTCAGTTGTAGTTTTACCACCCAAAAGAAGAAGGAATGGTGGTGGCTTTTGCTATTTAGTCTAGCCCCGAGAGTGGCTCTTTCCTCTTCTTCTTCTTCTTCTTCTTCTTTACTTTTTACTCTTTGCCTCTTTTTTTTTCCTTTTCTACTTTTCCACCTTGGTGGCACGTAATGGCTTTGTGGCTATATTAATAATCCTGCCAGGAGATACGATGATGGTAAATGGTGATGGCTCATGATGACTACGATGATGCTGATGATCACGTAATATTAAAGATTTTCAGGTTTTGTGTGTAATAAAGCAAGGAAAAGAAGTGATTCTTGATCCTTACACTCCATTTCCATTTAGCACCATCATCATCATTATCGTCGTCGTCATCAGCATCCTTGCTCCATTTCAGCTCAACTTGACCCTTTCCTCCCTCCCTCGTTTTTATTACAGCTACACTCCTCGCTTCACACTCTCACTTTTACGCTAGGGATATAAGTATATGGCGATAGGCTATGGTGCCAGCGACCGGTACTTGTTTACTCACGTCGACGTCATCGCCCATGTCCCAGAACATGGAAAGGAAGATGGGCACGCTGGTGTCCACTTTTTTTTATATACGCATTCCATTTCAATTTCAGTTTATTACAGTGGATAAAAGAGCTACATGCTCGAACTGGTAACTTGTCGTCTGTCTACGTACCTTCGCGTGTGGCCAACTTTTCTTTACGTATGCACCTGGCGGCACACGAGTAAAAGTGAGTGCATAACTGTGAGAGTAAAGCCATATGTGACCAGTTGAGTTAATTTTAACGACTCAGGGAAAGTAATCAAAGTCTGTGAATCCTAACGAAAAATTACATACAGCGAATTCGGAAGTGCAGCAAGCAATGTTTGCAGAGGAATATTATAAAGGTAGATAGGTTGAAGCCCATAATATATCGATGTAATTCCTTAAAAGAAAATTCGGAAAGGCGTCGTCCTCATCCTTGTTTATACCCTGTGTAAATATACAATTGACTTGGAGTGTAACCTTGTTAATTCTTGCCGATGCAGTAGTGCTAAGTACATCAAGCAAACAATGTAATTCCAGCTAAAGAAAAAACGAGAAAAAACTACTTGTGTTCTCGTAAGAGGGAAACTTATGTGCCCATTAATTTACTTCACACAATGGACTTTTTCTTCTTCTTTATTTACGCTACATTCTCCCCCAACGTCCACATACTTGGAGTGAGCTTGAGCTTGGAGTGGAGTGAACGGGGTGAATATGTGTCTCCACCAGAAAGTTTGTTTTCAACCCGAGCAGCCCCAGCAAATGTTTCCTATCATACATTATGCCACTACTGCAAAGCAATGCACCCGAGTTCGTGGTGTGGTGTTTAATTTAGGTTTTTTTTGAACAAACGGCCAGAAAAAGGGGGAAAACGCGAAATCTCTTTGAAGTTCTCAAGCCAAGCACACATACTGACTTCTGGCGTTTTCTCCGTAACAATAACAAATACAAGTGATCTTTCTCGGAGGGAGAGAGAGAGAGAGAGAGAAATGTGAAAAAGAGCAACACATCCTTTTGTTACCGTTTTTCATCTCCTCTCCGTAATCTATACTTTATTCCATCAGATAACTATATTTCCTGGCTCTATAGCTTTGCATGAATCCCATATCCCACTATATAATCGCCAATGATTCAATTGACGTCGAAAAAAAAAATCTCAATGGAGTCGTACTATATACACCGGTTCACTAAGGCGATGCATGGATGCACTCAGAGATGCATGCAAGAGTGAAACTGGAGAAAAAAAGTGAGTTGTCTGCTGAATCACGCCATATCCTCTGTGATCTCTGATCCTCTCAATTGACGTCGGCATATATAGTCAACTTAACTGTAGAAAAAACGGCTTACGCACCAGGGAAAATCCTATGTGTACTCCCTTTTCATTGTGAGGGTTTCTCTTTGAACAAGAGTCAAGTTCATGTTTTCACTCCAAGGCACACATTTCTTTTATGTACATAATATCCGAAAAGAAGAGAAAAAACCTGAAATTCAGCTTACACGTTTCTTTTTATATATGCAGAGGGTGGAAGAAAACATTGTGTGTATCTTTTTTGTTGTTGGACCTTTTCTCCTTAGGATTTATATGGAATCAATAGGATTGTTTTGGTATTAAAAACGAGAATGGGAAACTGAGGAGACAAGTGTGTGCTCACTTGTTTCCCCCCATTGTTATCGAGTGTTGTTCCGCTTCTTTTTTTTTATATGGGCTGTTGTTGTGCCCACTATTTTTTTTATTAACCCTGTAGGGGTGGAAGACATGTGGATGGATATATTATATACAACACTATGCCATTGTCTGCTTTTGCTTCCCTCTCGTCTTGTTTGTTTGTGCTTCATTCATGGTCAAGTTGAAGGGAAAAGTGGGAGACAATTAGATGCTGTAATGGAGGATCCCTTTTTGGGGACAAAGTGCGTTCCTCAACGGGCTTTCACTCGATTTACCACAAAGTTTCGGAATTGGTTATACCACTCGAGGCTGCTGGAAGGGAAGCGAAGGAGAAGGAAAAAGTGTATGGAAGATATAGTACACAATTTTTTGGATCCGGTTTGGAACTCGGAACTAACTTTGTGGAAAACCGTTTCATAGAGTGCTTGTATTATTGCTAATTCAAGCGTGTGCAGAGAGTGATCCCACTAAAGACATGCATCCGCGTATTACACATACACGATGATTTTCTATATCCATATACGCTCTATCGTTATGCGAATGACGGTATAGGATTGAGGATACTATTATGAAAATCATATATACCGTAGACTCACGACGAGTTTTTGTAGGAATAATATACTTACTCAATTTGTCCGATTTTGACAATAGCTACTACACTTTGTGATATTGATTCGGCGTGCATGAAAATCTCTGCGAAAGAGTTTGAACATATTATATTCATCGTAGGCACGTAGACATTGTATGCACCAAAACTGCATCGTCGTGTCAGTAACAGGAATAAGCGACGTAGCGAATCCTTGCCATCCTATACATCTCACCACAAGGACAAGGGTTGTGAATCACTGGCTTGATAGCGAAAACGGGGACAGTCGCCAGAACGGAGTCAAATTCTCTCGTCGTGTAAAGTTCTTGAGGGGGTATGCGATAGCAGCAAGAAAGGAAGTATGAGGTAGCTTTTTACTGCATAAGTCTGCATAAGAGGAGGAGGAGAGGATGATGATGCCCACCTTGATCTCCTAACCAGTCGTACCACCACCCTTTCAGAAAAGTTGTAAATTTCTTATCTGTCTTACGATTAGTTCCTCTTTTACCTGCTTTTTTCTCGACAGTCCCCCTAATTTTCTCCACATATCCCATATAATCCTTCTTGCATGCTAACTAGCTTTTCAGACCCTCTCCGGGGCACTATGATATCTCCACGAAGAGCTTCATTCAACACTTTTCCTCCGCTGAGTGCACTGCTTTCATGGAGGGGCTGCATGGAGTTTCTGGAGGGAAAGCCTTTCTGATTATACACACTCCTGAATTCCTTCAAGTATGATAATTGTCTGTGTCAGGAGGAATGAGTGCGGGAGGAAGGCATGGAGGCATAGCAAAGTAGAATTATAGTGGAGAAGGGGAACACCACCTCGGCATGATCTTATGCGTATCTTCTCCTATTCCGGTGTACTCCTCCGTACATAACCACCTGTAGTGATGATGATGATGATGAGGATGACGCTGATGTAAGGCTTATGCAGCATATTCTATCCCGTCACAGCTAAATTAAGTTGGTGGCATGACAGAAGAAGCCATCAGACACATATATTATAGAATGGGACTAGCATTTCATTCTCATTCTGAGAGGAGAAGAACCCACCATCAAATGAGTTTCTGAGCTTTATCTCTCTTTCTCTCCCAATTTCTCAACGTATATGTATAATCTCCTGAAAATGATTCTTCGTGTAAATTAATGAGACAGATCGTTTTCTCACTCGCGATTAATTGCAATAGCTTCCCGGATTCACTATATGAAAGGGTGAAGAACAAAAGGCGTATTAGTTGTATGGAGGTGTGCTCATGCAGTCAGCAATTGCATATATGAGTTTCGACAGTGGGAGCTAACTGGAGACATATACGTTCAATGGAAATAAGTGAAAAACATGGTTCCCATCTTAATGCCTTCCTATATTTTTTAATTGACGTGTGCAATCAAAATATGCTTCCCAAGTTATTTTTTCATTGCATTTTTGTTGTATTTTTATATTTCTAGATGGGGCAGCTTTTCTCCAAACTATTTGAGAAATGTGGAAGCGTGGACGCTGACGAAGTAGTGGAGGCTGGGGACGCTGTCGACGTTGTGGAGGCTGGGGACGCTGTCGAGGCTGGGGAGGCTGACGAAGTAGTGGAGGCTGGGGACGCTGTCGACGTTGTGGAGGCTGGGGACGCTGTCGAGGCTGGGGAGGCTTACGAGGTTGTGGAGGCTGGGGAGGCTGATGAGGTTGTGGAGGCTGGGGACGCTGTCCAGGCTGTGGAGGCTGGGGACGCTGTCCAGGCTGGGGAGGCTGGGGACGCTGTCCAGGCTGGGGACGCTGGGGACGCTGTCGCTGTCCTGGCTTGGGTTGCTGTCGAGGCTGTGGAGGCTGGGGACGCTGTCCAGGCTGTGGATGCTGTCGAAGCTGTGGAGGCTGGGGACGCTGTCCAGGCTGGGGAGGCTGGGGACGCTGTCCACCCTGTGGATGTTCTGCTGGAAAATGAGAACCTACTACTGACGACGGACGTGGAAAAAGTAAAAGCGTTGACGGAGTTGGCTGCAGATGTATACGCGCACCGCACCGGCCTCCGTATTCGTATGAATCACAGTTATTAATTATTTGTATTCTTCTTGCAAACAGCTGTTTTATATTGTTTTTATAAATTGTCATGATGATGATTTTATTATTTATATGAACCAGGGATTAGATACGCAGACGAAATGGAGGTCGAGGAGCCGAGAGGTTCTGAAGAATGAAATCACCGGAATTAATGTACTTACTTGTATGTATTTAATTCTATGTAATTGTATCTATGTAAAGAATTTCATCTTCTAATAATAACTATACTTTTGTATTCGTTTATTCCAAGGTTGAATAAATCTCCTTTATTCATTATTTGTGTGCCATGTGTAAATGCATTTCGAAATTAATATTATTAAGAAATAGTACACAACCTAGCGCAGGGTAATAAATGTGAGAGAGCTTCAAAAATATAATATTTTACTACATTTCACACTCCACCCTATCTAATTATGTAAGTATGAGGAAAACTCTATCCATCACAACGAAATATTTTCCTTAACATTATTGGAAAATTCCCAGGCTCATGTGCACTTTTTAACAAAAAGATTTAAACTAATCTTCAAACGGCTTCATCTTGCAGAGAAAAAAAAATGCACAACCACATCCACTTTCCGAAAGGTAGTTTTGCTAAAACGGCCATAAAATTTTCTACAACCACATAGGCATCCCCTTCCTTTATAAGAAAGAAGCATTCCTATTTTGTCCGTAAATCGTAGTGAAAAAGTGTAATAATACGTGCATAAAGGGAAGAAGAACTGCATGGAGGAGCAACGTGAAAAAAAAATGGAAAAGTGCAGAGACACGCTTACACAAGCAGAAGAAGAATAAGAAGAAGAGCAGGGAACACTACATATTTCCGTACGCACAACGCCAACTGCACAGAAAGAAAGCACTTCTTGTACGCCACCAGTTCTCCCCCTCTCCATATAAGGATAAAAAAACTGCTCATCCACAAACTTTTTTTTCCCTTGGATTTACAAGCCCCATTTTTAGTTTACTCCAAGTAAAAAAGTCAAAGCCAAACATTTTCCAGCAACAGAGAGTCAGATAGATAGATATACGTAGGGATGCGGATAGTGATTTAGGATTGGGATGCGACGCGATGTCATTGAGATCTGGCAAGTAACTATGTAACCCTTCGCCAAACTCGTGTCCTCATATGAATTTTGATTCTCTTGATGACCTCAGCATATTTTCTCCCTTTGCGACAACTTGCTAGAATATATAAGCCACACTGCAACCGCTACCACTTTCCCCCCCTGAAAGTTGGAAAAAAGGAGGATGGAGGAGGAGAAGAGGAAGGAATAGGGAATGGAAAGGCTGGCTGGCGCTAGTACTACTTTGCTACTCCTACAACCGAAGAATAAAAAGCATCATAATCATCATCATCATATATTCTATATCTGCATTTTGTGTAAATACACACACACACACATTTCACATGGATCTCTTTTCAGATGGAAGAGGTGCATGCACACGGCGGAGCAGGACGAGGAACTGCAAATGGGGAGTCTTTGAAGAAAACTGATTTTTCAGGACGATAACGCAGGGGAAAAACTCTCCTGTTTTGTCCTTTTTTATACGGCTTGTGCACTTCTTTCTGTCTACCCCTTTTTCTTCATGAAAAAAAAAGTTGTTTGCCCTTGCAGTGGGCTCTTCAAGTACACAATGCCTTCCACTTTAACGTGATTACTTTTGAGGATATATACGCAATCCTATTAATGCAACGCTGGTTCGTTCGGGTTATTGACGAGAGAGAGAGAGTAAAAAATAAATGATTGAATGAAAACAAGCAAAGGTACATACGTTATGTACGCGTGTATTTATCAGTTGCGACAAAAAAAAATTATTACTCTGACCAAATATGAATCTCACCAAGGTTTTACCTTTGAGATGAAAAAAAGTTTCCAGTTTTATTCCCCATCAGCACCACTTTGTACAAGAACATAAAATTTATAACTGATTTTGGATATATATTTTTTATGAAAGAGATAAATCGGCAACGGCATCATGAACAAATGTGTATGGAGGATTTCAGCCATATAAAATCTCATGTCAGTGAGTGTTTGAGCTAGGTGCTGAGTCAACAAAACCTTTTCCACCGAATATACAAAAACATTATCGTTGTAAGGAGTGCACTGCACCTCGTTTCCATCACGGTCTCAACTCCGTCCTCCTCCGTACAATAACAATGCAAAAAGATTTGTTTCGCCAACAAAAAAAATCAGAGGAAAAAAATTTGTGGAATACATTTCCCCAAAATGTAATCATCATCAGAGTGGTAGCGGCGGTGGCGGTGGTGGCACACTCCACCCTCCTTTCCCAGACTCTCTATTCACAAGGGAATATGTAAAACGAGAAGTGAAAGCATGAAATCACATTGCATCACCTTTTTTATTTGATAACGTGAAAAGGTCCATGTTAAAAGGGATGACCCCCTTTGAAATACAAATAGCTTCTCGGACCTTATGACAGTCATCTCATTTTACACAAAGGCATTTTGTATTCCAATATCCCATCTTGGCGACCTCGATGAACACCCATTAGAGGGATGTGACCGGTCATAAAAATTGAATCAAAGTGGACGACGACGGGTAATGGAGAGCAGAAAACATGAGACTACTTCTAAAAGGAATGATCAGAGAGAGAGAGAGAGAGAAAACCATCTGTCGACATCCGTCCGTCTATCGAGGTAACAACGAAAATAACTTGAAAATATCATCATGTACCTTCTTCTTATCCTGAACCCACCGTAAAAAATATATATAAGGGAATGCATAATCCAGATATTATTTTTCTCTTGGGGGACCACCTTTTTTTACACAATACCATCGCCAGCAGGGGAAAACTTTACATTTCCTCGCGTAAACAGGGTGGTGGTTGGTGAAAGGCTTACACTAAGCTGGAAGAATTGACCCTTTTTTTATACTTTCCGCTTTTTGTGATTTATGAGTTTACAAAGTATTCGCAAAGTCCAAGCTTGCATACATATGCCGTCGTGGAGGAGGAGCGAGGAGGCAACTCCACAGAGAAGTTTCTATAATGGTTGGGGAGGGAGGAAAAATGGTCATATAGAAAGAACTCAACAATGTTTGACAATCATTAGCCGATCGTGAAAAAAAAACTTTCCTCTTTTCGGATAGGAAGAGAAGAAGAAATATACGGCAGCGTCAGAGAGCTGCTAGCTCGAGGCAGTGAAGAAGTCAACTGAAAGAGTAAGTAATGTACTAACTCTCCAGATTTAAACAGAATCTATAAAAGAAGCTGCTGCTGCTGCTAAAAGGGGGGAAAAGTACAAAGTTTAGGATTGCATTCCTCAGATTACGCGTGTATGATGATGGGCTAGGGGTTTCCTTAATATATACTCTCTATTTCAATCTATGCCAAATAATACTCAAAGTCTGGGTCGCTATGTGTAGTATAAGTATGGGGGTACGTACATCCTCGCGAATTTGCTAAGCACCCAAATGATCACCACAGAAGGTTAAAGTCCTTTTCGCTCTTAAACACAGCAGCCAGACTTATGTAGGATTGGAGACAGGGGGGAAAAGTTTTTTTTCTCTCTGAAGAAAGGCAGACAGAAATTTATGATAAGCTGTTGTATCCACTTAATGGAGATAATAAAAATCTGGCAGAGTGGGAGACTGTAACGATGACTGTGTTTATGGGACTGTCTCGAGGAGGAAAAAAGAAGGATAAGAGCACATGTCTCTACTAGCTTTTAACGAAAGTCAAGGGAACTACTCTGAGAAAGCCGAAGCGATGAAATTTGGCCCACCACACCACACTACACTACAACTTGTTATACACGACGACTAATATATGTGATCAAACCGGAAATGAGAAAGTTTGGGCTTGGGCATCATGGGCTCACATATGCATTCAATGTGGGGATGACCAAGTGGATTAAAAGTTTCTCCGCGGTTATTACCGCGTAGAAGAAGAAAAAAAACTTGTTTTCTGAATGATCATCCGTCCAATCTTTAAGATTAAATAAGAGTATTTATTAACTATGATGAGGGTTGAGTGAGAGGGAAGTTGAAAGGATGATTTGAAGTGTTTCAATTAATCCAAGTGAAGCCCGTACTTATCCAGACACTTAACTGTGGTAAAATACGGGGAAGTCCTGGTCCCCGAAAGGGTTTTCCTTTGGATAGATGTAGTTTCTTCTTCTTCTTCTTCTCCTTTTTTATAAAGTTGACACGTTACTTTTTCTTCTTGGCCGTCATCACTCTTGGACAAAGTCACACTCTCTGGGTGGGTGAGGTTATCATCGGGAAAATAATAGGGATAACAGTGGCAGCGGAAGATTGGTCCGCTTTTTTTATTATCCGGAGTACACTCACAGTTGTAGAGATAACCTTGTACTTAATATAATTTCTTTTCTTCTCTAAAAATATATTATCCTTGTACCCCTTGGTTGGTCCAACTGTATAAAAAAGGAGAGAGAGAGAGGCTTAGGGTTGTCAACCCATATTGTGAAAATAACTTTATGACGATCAATCCCTGCGCCTTGGGAAGACACCGAATATCCCCACTAGACCATGGGCTGTTTTTTTGGGAGGATTTCCGAGACTAAAACTCGTTTCTTTTCTTCCCACAACAAGAAAAAAAATAGAAACCCTCAAAACCCTACCAATATCAGATTTCCTGAGCGTGGCAAAGGGCAAAATAAAAGTTTTCTTGGTGTATATGAATCCAGCAAGTTTTTCATTAGATCAGAAAGCCAACTTTGTTTGGTGGGTTAAGCGAGGTGGAATTTCTGCCAGAAAAATATGAGATATGCACAATGTATCACCTTCTATCTCCGGCCGGAGAGACAAGGGGTGTTTCATAAATTTTACCAGGGTTGCTTCCATCCAGCATTATATACAGTTTTTGAATCCCCACTGAAAAACCTCATATGCTTTATTATCGCTGAGTAGGTCGTAGTTGTTTCTCCTTATTATTATTACACATTTCCTTGCGTGCAATTTTTGTCTGCACCTGTTCATTTTTACGTAGCTGAATGTAATGAAACGTAGTTATGCTTTTAGTTTGTTTGTCTGTCTGTCCGTCTGTTCACGCCATAACTTTGATGTCCTTTGGTCGATTTTTACCAAACTTGGTGTAGACATTCCTCAGGGGTCAAGGAAGCTCTGTGTGCAATTTGACCTCAATCGGGTCACGGGGTGGGGGTCATACACGTGTCACATGCATTTTAAATGCAATTTTTTTTATTACATAAATCAATCAATTAGAGGTCCTTGATGCCCTGTGTTGAGTTTGTCCCCGTCGGGTCACAGGGGTCATAGTGGGGGCTATAAGCCACCATTATAAGACCCCCATTATAGACGCCTTCTTATACCCCCATTATAGA
>JAANSN010000272.1:52062-69895 GCA_036850665.1 Dicranocentrus wangi
TATAGTACCCCCATTATAGACGCCTTGTAGGGTCCTCACTATAGACGCCTTATTATACCCCCATTATAGACGCCTTATAGGACCCCCCAGTATAGACGCCTTATAAGACCCCCATTGTAGACGCCTTATTATACCCCCATTATAGACGCCTTACAGGACCCCCATTGTAGAGGCCTTATAGGACCCCCATTACAGACGCTATTATATGCAGACGTCTTGTATATGTCTTATAAACCATTCAGCTACGTAATTTCCATCATGTTACACATGACTAGTTTAATACTGGCCTGTTTGACGAACTAGGCTATCAAATCAAAACCTCAGTGAAAATGTAATTAGAGCAGAACTAGACGCTTGACGCATTATATAATTTTTGAAATTATATCTTCCCATTATGACTTATAAAAGTAAATTAAGGAGATTAAAGCTTTCATTATTCTATACACGTAATAGAACACCATGCAAGTCTCATAATATTCTACAAATTCTGCTTTAGAAATTTTAGCCTGATACGACGATAGTAAAGTAAAGTGCAAGAAAAATATGAAACGCCCCTCGTATACTCAAAAATAGGTAAGGAGCCGGGATGAAATAGGTTTTGACCTTAGCGAAACAAAATATATACTTTGTCTCATCCCATTTACAATAAGAATATAAGCTGATCGGGTGACTGTGAGAAGCAAACTCACTAGAAATCTGTATTAAACCGAGACTTCCGTATCCGTTCTTATACTCACTCTGTGTGTGAATACCCTAGTTTGAACGGGATCAACCCGGATTCTCAGTTTAGATAGAGGGGGAAAGTATACAAGAAGGGGAAAGGATGTCCACGAGGAGTACGGACAGAAGAAGAAGAAGAAGGTCCAAGTGGACAGATCCAATCTTTGATAGGAGCCGAAAAAGTCGAGTCAAAGTGGAAACTATGGGATATTGACAGTGATACGCGGGGTCTATATTAGCCTAAAAAGAAGAGGAGCTTATCAGGCGATACACACAGAGTTATCTACGCCTAGTTTTTTCAAAGGACGGTTTTTTTGCATTCTTGAATAATCATCATTCACGGTACAGTTCATAAGCTGGAAGTATCATGATCATCATCATGGTTGTCCTCCGAGCCATCATCATTTTTTCCCTAAACCATCAAACCCCCTCTCTTTTTTCTATTTAGCTCCCCATGCTGAAAAGTGATCCAAGGATAAAGGATCCCACGTCTTAAAAATGTGATCTGCCGTATATATAAGTATGTACATATAAGTGATTCGGATTTTTAGTACATTGAAAAAAGAATAGTAGGTATGCATGTATAAACAACTTTTTTCATGCTTCCATCATGAGAGCAATACTGTATACAAATGATGCATGAGATGGTGTAGAGCCCCTGAAGTAGTTTTTTCTTTGGGATGGTTCATCCCTCTCCCCAGAATACTCTGGGATAGTGTTTAGATATACATAGTTTTTTAGAGGTTCTCCAGGGGCTGTTATGTGTGATGATGCTGATGAGAATCCTGGAGAGTGTTTCGCTTTGAACGTTGTTGGGATGAAAGTTTTTTTTCTTCTTTGGAACATTGTCGCCTTTAATGCTTACGCTTACTTATATGGAAAGACGGCCGGGCTTCCCTTCAAACCGCCACGGCTACTGACCGTTGGTCCCCATTTTTTAGGAGAGAAAAGAGAGAAAAAGGCGATATGTGACTCGGAGTGTGCATCAACATGGAAACTGATAAATGGAGAAAGTCAGGGTCCATTAGAGGGCAAACCATTGTGTTGTTACCTCATACATCTTGTCCTAAATCACCAACAACACTTACAATGCCTCTAAAAACAGCCTAGTGCATATACACTTTTTTCTTAGTCTCTGAAGGGTTCGGGGTTTTTTAAGGATTCCCGACGAAGAAGAAAGAGCATAATATTGAGATAGTTGAAATGAGAGAAAAATGCGGTGGTGGTGGAACGAGAGGAACGCAAACGTGAAGTTGAGGATTATTTTTTTCATGCTGACTTTTTTCCTGTAAGATTTTTTACAAGCTCCAGAGATTTCTTAAAATATATTTATTTTGGTTTCCATATATATTTTTAGTGTCGACTTTGATGTGGGATAGATAAGGCAGACGGATATTGAAACTTGAGAAATATATGATATGATGATGATATGGATGATGATGATGATGATGATGATTTTGATTTTGTCCACTACGGTGGTTGCTTCCCCCAAAAGAATCCCTCTCTGTATTCAATAGACACACGAGGGATTTATGATGGGAGATGGGAATTTTTGAAAGCGAGAGTGATGATGATTTATATTCGTGTATGCTTAGGGTGACTGACCAACTCTGCGAGACCAAATATCCAAAGGATTTTCGATTCCAGCATCTAGTTTGCTTGCGTATCCACTGTTGTGGGTCACTTAAACACATGCATTGAAATTGGGATTGGATTTCTACATGGTTTTTTGGTTTTCGGGTTTGCCCTTGTCCATCAACAAGCTCGAGATTGAATATGAACAAGCATACGCGAATATGATACGATGCATGCATTTGAAAATAAAATAAATAGTTACATACCGGATATCCCATCATAAGTCCACCAGTCATCCCAACTGCATAGCACTCCTAAACAGAATAAAACGAAACATGGTTCACATTAATCATATTTGCCCTTCTTATATAGCGCGTACATCATTATTCCACTACTATTTACCCACAAAACCGTGAACTCATCCAAAACAAGCACGTTCACCACCGTTCACCCATCCATTCACATCTACTTTTAGGTTTTTCACATGCTCTTTTGCGTTAGACCTTGGCTATAAAAAGTGCACCACATTGAAATATCTATATATAAGCATATATAGGTACTAAAAATTAAAATGTGGTAAAAGCAAGTCCAAAAATAGCCACAAAAAAATGTGTAGTGGTGGTTGTAGAAGTAGTCGACGGTCTGACACAACGTTTGTGTCTCGTGGACAAGACAAACCGGTTCATTTACTTTGGAAAGTTATTTCGTCCTCCATTGAAACTACTCCCTACTCCTCCCGTGGAATATCTTGTGCACGTCAGTAGGTATGTCAACCGAGCCGGATACACGTTTCGGCCCCAGATAGGTCCCCAAAAAGTCCACCACTGATACGACGACGACACAAAACTCTATAACTCTGGCAAGTAGTGGAGTGCACAAGACACTCTATCAGCACGTGCATTTCTTTACCTCCAGAAGAAGAATACGACGCGACGGCGACGAGACCTTTTCTCTTCTAGCTTTCCACTTCCACCCACTCCCCACTTTCCTCCTCATGACAGGAGCAGCATATAGCAGGCCAGGCCAGGCCACCACCACCACCACCACAAACTCAATTGAGTTTGAAATGCAGTCGACTGTTTACATCGCAAGTCAATAATGCATACATTATCATAAGTGACGTGTAAAGCGTGCCCATTACCATCATCATCCGTCAGTATCAGTTTACTCTGGGACGGAAGTGAGTGTGTACGTAAGAAACAGCTGTAAGAAAGCCCCGTTTTCTTCCTCATGACGCGGTCTGGCTGGAGCTCTGTCAGCTTGCACACCGGGGCTTCACTACTACTTCACCATCATCCTCCTCAAAACTTTTCCTCCCACACATTCTAGGTCAGAGGAGGAGAGGAGGCAGCAGGGGTGAAGCGGAGCCAAGGTTTGTTCAATTTCTCTGCCGCACAGGGTATCAAAGGTTATTGATGTTGAAGCAGGGAGTAAATTGAATTTTCTCGTGATCTCTTCATACCACTTCCTCTTCCTCCAAATTTCATTCTCAAGTGTGCGTACAATCGACTTTTAACTTGGGTCATGGCTTCGCACTTTGCACCAACCATACCACCGCCAAGCTACTACTTTGTTGTTGCGTCTTAAAGTAAGTTGGGATTGAGCTATACGGATGGCTGGGAACGTTAAGAAAAGGGCCATGTTTTCTCAAGGTTATAAACAGTCTGTGCCAAAAACTTTATAATCCCATTGGCTTCACTTTGACAAGAGGGAAAGCGGAAAGTTGGAAGTGATTATCTGACAAAAAGTCATTGATTGTTCAAACTAATCTGATTTTGTATGGATCATATTTCCTCCTTCTCCCTAATAATAGTACGTTTAATAGGTAATTGTTTGGTGCGTGCTGTGTATCCTGGGCGTATGCGTACCTAGTTCAAATCCTATGGCAACTTTTCAACTTTTTGTTTTGACGTGTGCCCTACATTTTTTTGTTGTGCTTTCAAATCAGGTACAAAAATATATTTTCATGTACAAACATATTACCTATATAAGTGTCATCCCGATGCACATTCAATATCTGAAGTTTCCCGTTTCACTCCCTCGCTCGCCCTTTTTCACTTATTATTATCTACGTGGGGATTTCAAGAGGAAGAGAGGAACCCGTACAACCTTCCACATTTGACGTGGTTGTTGTTGTTGCCTCTGTGAAACAGGAACAAGAGGAGAAATATACCGAGAGTCGTCTCCATCAGCAAATGAGTTTCTCCCTCGCAACCTCTGATTTATGCTAAAGCCAAGAACCAACGCACCACTTGGGAATCACCCATTCAAATCAGCCTTCTCAACTGTGAACTCCACAAAATCCCTATGGTTTTTCTAAGGGGAGAATAAAATGATGATGGTGATGATGATGATCATGGTATCCCGTTTTACATACTCTCACTTAAACCTTCTTACCACCACCACCCACCAACGAAATGCCTTTCCCAGTTTGAAAGCCACTTGGGAACCACAAAATACTCTGATTTTCAATATTATCCCATAATATTTAGAAAACAGAGGTCAGACAAAAAAATAGGAGGATATGTAACAAAATTGTTTTTCATCACCGGCTCATTGATGTACTGTGTATTATTGACCATCGCGCACTGGAACATTTTTCTAGTAACTCTGTTTTGTACACCGAAAGTGAAAGTGGGTAGTGAGGTTTGAATTGAATTGAAAAGAGAACGAGCAAGTGGTCTACGAATATTACCTGCAGGTATATATGTAATACTTATTTAGCGAGAGAAGGTCTTTTTTTCACTAGACTCGATTCACCCCGCTACTCCCCCTGCCCTGCATTTCCTCCAGAAGCTATTAGTAGATTGACTGTGCATATAACCACCAAAAGAGTAACAGATTAAAAAGAGCTTATCCTATTCACCAGAGAGATCATTGCACCACCATACCACCACCGCACCGCTTCGCTATCCCAACCAACCTTTGTCTTCACCCCTTTCACTCCGATTCTATACCAGAGTTTCCTTGTGTCATAAATTCATTTCAGCTGTCCCGTTCTTTTTCCAAACGAGAAATTACATTGAATTTATTTAGTTTTAGTTTTTTTGAAAAAAAAACGCTTAATTAAGGAATATTTATTTTCCACCGTTAATTATAAAGTGCATCCAACCTAATACAACTTTGTATGAATATATATATATATATATCGTTAAACTCCTCTCCACTTCGAGTGCATAGGTAACCTGATTATAAAACGTCTTTTTTCTAGGTTTGGGGTATCTAGTGACAAGTATATTGTAGGCAGTGGTGTGTGGTGCGGTGTATGTAGTAGTATGCATGGATGTAGAAACCTTCTTTTGGGGTCATACGTGCCTCCCCCCATCCACTCTGTAAAAAAATTACAGCCTTTTCCTCTCCTGCAAATTGTATAATAATACGCCCATTTCCAAAAACTTTTCTTCGATAAAGGGAGAAAATGTCTCCAGACCGATATACACTTGACCCAATGTGTTTCCAATGAGTTGTAAATCTTGTTGAAAGGAATGGCCCTGCAAAGCTCCAAGTTTTTCGCTAAAAACTTTTCCCCAAACAATCCATTTGCACTCATTTTTTCAACTTTTCAACATTGCATACACCACCACCAAGAAATTACGAAAAACCTACGTTCACACACAGACAAACATGCAATCAACGAAAATAAAAAATAAAAGTTTTTCATAATATTGCTCCGCAAGAACAAATGCATGCATTTTAAAAAGCATTATTTCACAAAAACAGGGAAGAACTTTTGCTAGACAAGATAAAATAAATCTAGAAAGAGTTATTTTTTTCTACAAAAGTTTTGTTTTTTATGCATAACTAATCGATCCTTATTTCC
This sequence comes from Dicranocentrus wangi, assembly GCA_036850665.1. NCBI lineage: Eukaryota > Metazoa > Arthropoda > Collembola > Entomobryomorpha > Entomobryidae > Dicranocentrus > Dicranocentrus wangi. The sequence goes on from JAANSN010000272.1 coordinate 58,178, forward strand.
CGTACCTGGACTGCAATAAATAAAGAAAAGAATGAAGGTCGCGGATATAGAATAGATGGATGGAAATTTCCTCATCTGGGCTATGTTGCCTAGATGAACCATTGTCAAATGTGCATTTCTTCTTTTTTGAAAAAATATAATATAAGTATATTGGATCCGTTGTCAAAATTTCACCAAGTTCACTTTCCTACAACTACCCCCACAACAACAAATAGAAGACAAAATCGTGATTTGCACTCTACTAGACTTTGCTTCGCTCCGAGTTGTTTCCAGTCTTACACACTTTTCAAAGAAAATTTCATACCGACCAATTTTCCGTTTCCCTCCTTTGAAATGCAATCAAAACAACACTTTTTTATTGAGTTATTGAATTGAGACAGAGCCCAGACTCCATTGAGGAATGTGAGATGAACAAACTCGAGGAGCATCACGGCATATTACATCTTATTCGTCGGCTTTTATATATACGTATATATACGAGTATATCCCACCACTTTTTTCCCAACCGAGAGAAGAAAAAAACTTTTTCACAAAAAAATAAAACCCCAATTGTAACTCTACGTCATGTGAACTACGTGAGCTGTTAATTGTTCTTAGTTTTGGTTTTCTGTAAAAAACGGGTTTTCTTTTAGAGCTCTGATGTCTTCACGTACGTACTTTCCCCTTGTTCCAGCCCACGTTTGGGGGATGTTTGGTTCGCGAGACTAGAACTGACTGCGTCTCCACTTTCTCACATTCTTTCCTTTTTGCCCTCACACATCTACACACGGTTGACGGTGGTGGTGGAGTCAACCCGTTGCTGGAAAAGAGTGACTGACTTTCCACACTGTTCGGTCGGGTACAAGGTCTAGGCAGGGAGTGAGTTCATTGTGGAGCCCAAAAAAGAAGGAAAAGACTCACCAGGGAAAAAGTCTGGGTTTACCAGGAAAGTGAAACGGTGGTGTTGATCACCACGAATGATGATGGTGTTGAGGAGGATGTTGGAGAGAAGCATGAGTTTCTGGCTTCTAGCAGTGAACCTCAGCTCTCGGGCTTAAAGCTCTGTTGTGGATTCGGTGGTTGCTCCTCGCTCACTATTTCCACTGTGGATCACTCTCTCTCCAAACTTAAGTGGTCTACTACTCCGCTCACGACAGTCAGCCTGGGTTTGAGCTGGAGAGAAGGCAGCAGGGAAAAAACGGGTGGGTTGCTTGTGAGTGAAGAAGATCTTCCCTGTGTATAAGTTCCTTTCGACGAGTAGTTTTCCCTTTAAGGGATGATCTTATGAGGCGCCTAGCGCCTTCTCAATGGTTTCTTTTTCAGGGCATGCACCCGTATATAGTATTTGGGAATTGGGGACATTCTCGGTGGAAAGCCGAAAGGAGCCCTATACACATGGTCCAAAAAATATTGGGCTAAAGTATAGGTTTCGTTCGTGACTATAGACATTTTTTTTCTCTCTCTCTCTCTCAAGATTACTCTGTGAGTGAGTGTATGCTGAAAATGCAATTGGCTTCACCTAGATTCCTTTTTTGCAATTCCGTTTTGGTTCCTTGGATAATTATCGGGATGCAGGAGGATTCTCTCCAGTTTTTTCTTGGAAAAAATTGAGCGGAATTGGGTATCTTTGAATTGTCTTCTTCTTCTAGTGTCTCAGGAAAAGGTTTCTAATAAAATTATTGAGGGAAAAAAGAGTAAGGAAGGGAGCAGAACTTATTGGGGCTACGAGGTGGAAAAAGTGTAAGAATAACGCATACAGACAAAACCATTAAAAGTTGGTCACCAGTAACGATAATTTTCTTAATGCAACATGCGATCCGGAAGGAATAACGTAGAATCAGGAGAAATTCACGGTGACTGGGAGAAAAAGCGGGCACCACCCTTTTCCCCAATTTCCTTATTTTTATCTTTTCTCAACCAACGCACACATAATCCTCTGGAGAATGGATACCTGCAAAAGAGCTGGAAAAGATGGGGAGGAGGAAGAACAGGCTAAATGGAAGATGAAACTGACAAAGGATAGAAGCAAGAAGAATTAATGTGAAACGGAAAACTGATCAAACCAATCCATCAGACGTGAGATAAGATAAAAATTTACGATGTCTGCTCCTCCAGGCAACATTTACACAAAATGGATATAAGTATAACCTCAACCTCCACCAGAAATGCCCTATTCGCAAATAAAATGTAGGTAGTAGTACGACGCGCGGCGGACGGAGGTATTGTGTATTGGACTCCTCCACTCCTCCAATACACTTTCCCCATCAAGACAAAAACATTGTATGAAGCACACATGAGGCAAATCAGTCAAGACTGTGATTCCCTTCGTTAAGAAAATTAAATTGGCCTTTCTTTCCCTTCCACCTTCCTACCTCCAGCTTTGGAGCGAGTTTCCGCTGCATTCACAACACCATCGGACTTGCAGTGGTGGTGGTGGTGGTGCTATCGCACAACTCCTGTTAGACCTGTTCCGATTTCATATTTAAACTTGATCAGAGGCCATGAGGGAAAACCTGGCTGGCGGTTGTGTAACGTACGTACGGTAGATTACCCACCACCGTCTTCAAACCGGATGGGCTGTTACTTCCGCTCTCCTTCTGGATAAATGCTCATTACTCGCCGCACTCTCCTTGATCACTTCCATCTACACAAACCGCAGGAGATTTACCATAAAACTGCTTCGACTACGGAGGTACGCTGCTGTCTCGCTCACAATAGACAGGTAGGCAGGCTCTCTGGACAAAAAGGAGTGGGCACACCAATTTACAAAATGAGTTTAATCTTTGCCTTTTCTCAGCAGAGAAACACTGACATCAAAAATAATCTTTCACACACTTCACCACTCACCACGCTTTTCATGCTCATACAAAGGGTTGTAAAAATATTCATTCAGTAAAAATACTTGTTAATAATTTGGGATATTTATAGAAGTTATAAAGGGAAGCAGTTGAGAGGTGTCTGTACCGACTTGCTGTACATAATGAATGACATTGGGATAGTGAATGTGTATTCCAGAATGCCCCTAACATCCTGTGTTTACGAAACAAGTTGCATCAACACTGGGTGTAGGTAGGTAGGTGTTCCTCCATTCATTCTCACCAACTCCAACAAAGACAAGTGTACTGTAAACCACCCTCTCGTTTCTTCATCCTTGGTCCTCCAACCAAGTTTTCCTCCATGCCAACAGTAGTAGGTGGTAGTAAGACGCCAAAAACGAAAGTCTATATTTCTCCCTGGTATATACAACCTGACAAAGTTGCCACTCTCAAAGTCGGAACTCTCACTTTTGTCAGGATTCCCTCTCCATTCTATACGAGTTTTCTCCTCCAGAAGCATAATATAGAAGCAATGGTCTATATGACTGCTAACTTTGCATCACTTAAATCTAATTTTACCCTAAACTTTCTCACTTTCGGCGTACAAGAAAGTTTGCATAATTGTGTAAATCATGAGCTAATTTCATCTTTTCTCTTCATTCAAACTTGTTTTCCCGAAGATTTCTCATTTTACCTCCAAATCCCTCCGAGGAAGAAGAGCCGTCATTTTATTTATTTTAGTAAATAAATTAAACGCAAGTATTTCAAACGTAATTCGAGTACAAAAATAGGCAAATAGGAAAAAAGGGCTAGTGCATAGACATGCACTCTTTTCTTCTCTATCTCATGTTCCAACAAAACAAGTCCTGTCTGGAGGATATTTTTGCAAATAGGGAAAGAAACCACCACACTTCAAAAGAGTATTTTTTGTTTTCTTTAACTAACCTGTTTTCTCACATCCATCCCCTAAAACTTCTTCCACACAAGTCCCGTTTAATTTAAATCTTGAGCTGGAAATCCCTCCGTCTCAAACTTTGATTCAATTCCCATCATCCAATAATCCACTGCCTCTCTCTCTCTCTCTTTTGATAACAGCTTCCCCCAAAGTAATTCCAATGTGACAAACTCTCGGAAAACGTTAAAAAAAATAGTTTCATTCTGGATGAACCGCAAAATGACATTGGCTGAATGGTGATAAGCTGAGCACATTACCTAATCCAGATATCAAAGGGAAACTCACAGAGTAGGAGTCACCCTCGCCACTCGGCGCGGTGTGGGATGGATCCTTCGGATGATTCATACTTTTGCGTGATAATCCGGCGAGATTTACGGTGTCCCTCTTTCTCCCAGGTGATCCTTCAACCCTGACTGTCTGACTGAGAGTCAAAGGATGGAAAAGGGGTTTTGGCCGTAATAACACACCAGAGCAGAGCCACACAATCCCTCGACTAGGTAATATTGAGAGGCAAAGCAAATAGAAAAAAAATATATATAGGAACATCTCCAAAATGCATTTTTCCCCAATCGACACAAGCAAACCCATCTTGGCCAGGAAGTGTGTCTGCAGCTTCCCAACGAGGAAACCCCTTTGCCAAATGAAATAAACTGGAAAGTTGGGTGGTTGCCTGGATATCTGTACGGTATAATAGTACTGCGGACAAGTATGTATATAGATAGGTATGTATATGCTGCCTTGTGATGTGCTTAACGAAGTAGACCTTAAGTTAAGTGTATAGGAATTTTCGCCCGTCCCCCCACCGACTTTCCTCCCTAATCTCCACTTTTTTCTCCCCAATCAATAAAACTATTGAGTTGGAAAATTATTTGATTTCTCTCTCGGTACAAAAGGTTGTGATTCCGATAGGTCTTTGCTAACTGTATCAAAATTTATTGATTCTCAGAAATGTTTTTATTGTCTTCTTCTCCTTCGGAAGTGGAGGGTATTAGCAGATCTCATAGATATACTTCCCCTTTGATATGTTTACTACTTTGGGATACATTCAGCAAGACAGAAAGAGTAGAGCCAATGCCAAAGCAGCGGCGTACTAAAGTGTAAAGACAGATAGAAGAAGAAAAAAAAGTTGGATTGGGAACGAGTCCCTCTCTCTCTCTCTCTCTCTCTCTCTCTCCCGTTCAATTTTTTCCTCCATTTGGATATTTGTGTATTTATTCCGGATATAAATACACAAAAAAGGGAAGAAAACAAGTAGGTCGCCGATACAAAGAAACAAATATATGGGGATACTTTCTATAAAACTTTTTTCTCTTCCTCTCTTCAATCCATGTAGCCAGGGATTCTCAGCTTCTGCTGGAGCTGGAATTGGGGGAGCTTTTTTGGAACGTAAATCCCAGCTAAAGGAGTACATTATCAGGATGTGTATATAAAACCGAGAGCGTAGAGTAGACCTGGTATTATAGGATCACATGGCCTTTTTTTCTTCTTCTTGATTATCTCCGTCGAAGGTATTCTTGTCTCGTCGGAGAAAACGGTTTTTCCCTTTGACTTCCGCTGTGTGACCCAAAGTTAATCCGTGTTTTGGAGAAAAGGGCAAGTGCATGATGATTCCTATCAGCTAAAATGTTCTACACTTTTGACCATTTTTTTTCCTGTGGAAAATGCCAAAAAGGACTATGCTTGGATTTAACCCCGCTGCTAAACAACTTGGAATCAACGTTAATGAACTTGATTAAAGGCTATCAAGAGTGTCAATAGAGAACGGGAGACAACACGGGAGCGTAGAGCTTTATTCCCGATAAAATAGGTTTTTACTCCCGTTTCCTTTGATTTTTATGGTGGTGCTTAGTTCCAAAAGCCCCTACAAAGCAACCCCAAAGAGATAACAATTGGAGGAGAAGGAAACATGTAGTGAAAGTTGTTGATAAATCCACTAAATAAATCCTGATAAAGAGGAAAGCCAGAGGAGCATGGTCTCTCTCGTACAACTCACGCGTGTGTTCTCATTTTAATAAACAACTGCAAAACAATATATATGTTCCACCAGTCTCCGCCTTTCTCCTTTATCAATGATGGAGGGAGGGAGGGGAGGTCACCTCTTCAAAGAGGACCCCTTCACTCATATCAGCAAAGACACAATGTCAAATTGGGAACTCGTCACGTCGCACACTTTGTTGAAAAAAAGTGGAATTTATGAATTGAAAAAAGGGAGCATGTGCAGGGATTCAAATGAGTTTCATCATGAATGTCCTTCTTTCTTTGGAGTGGTTTGATTCATCAAAACCTCGTCACGACTAGAGAACACTCAAAAAAGCGCACCCAGCACTCCCTTTTTGAGGGTATTCAAAGAGGAGATGGAGGTGATGACTGTGTTAAAAAGCTCTCTGTATGTGTGTGGGACACTTTATGCTCATTAACTATATAAGAAAAACGGATTCCGCGTTTCCACATCATTACAAGAGAAACTCGCGGCTCGGCTCGCTCTGCTGCTGCTGCTGCCGCTGTAACCTATTTCCGCCGAGCAAAGTAAATAAACAAATGACGAGATACGGTGGGAGCCTATTACCAGAAAATTTCACATATCACTCCTTCCTTGCATATCACACACTATCGTCGTTTCTCACAGTGAGTGCATGAAGAAAAAAATATATATGTGCCTTTCACGTTCCACCTTCTCCCGGCTTTCGCCCTGCATCCTCTGAATACACACCATTATTATGCATTCATCTAAAGTGAGATGCAGATTCACGAAGTGGAGTAAATGGAGAAAATGTAAAAGGGATAAATTGCTATGATAAAGACATCTTGCATTCCCACTTTTATCTGTTCACTTTCCCCGTCCTCTTCTTCCCTCTTCATCTTATTCCGTTGATTCGTTTGTCTCTGAACTTTTTTTCGAGCCTTTCGTCTGCTTTCTTCTTCTTCTTCTTCTTCTTCTTCCTCTTCGTCTTCCCAGAGAGAAAATGAACACTCAGTGTTTTTTTCCCTTTTTTTATTTCCCTTCCTCATGAATTCCTGTGCATCTCTCAAACTGCATATTTTTTTAGGATGCACAGTAATTCTTTGAGAGAGAAAAAAAAATATCCGGCTAACAAACACTCCGTCCGACACTGTCTCTTGTCTAAACAAGCTCTAAAGAAATGAGACTACCCAGACCGATGGTATCCCACGTATATATTATATATGTAATACTCGTGTGAATCATGAAAAAAATGTATCTATGGGAAGGAATATATATAAACTCTTCTTATACCCAAAGAAACGGAATGAAATGAGGGAAATAAAAAAAACGAGGAAAGATATATATTTGAGAGGAGGAAATGGACTTTGCTACTTTACGTTTTTACCCCTTAGCATCGTCATCATCAACATCATGATCGTCATACAAGGTTCTCTATTTTTGGCAATACATTACCATCGCACGCATCGCCAACTCTGAAAGAGGTTGTGTGCACCTCGTTTTTATACAAAAGTTTAGAGAGATGTTGTAGTAGACTCTATGTAAAATAGAAAGTGCTTTACAGAGATTGAAGGGTGCTTCTGCTGAATGTAAAACAAGCTTGCTCTTGTTTTTTTTGTGTGTCTGCACTTGCACACCATATATGTATATCCGTCCGTCCGTTGCACAAAGTAGATGAGTTCACCTCCATTCAGCAGCTCATTGAATGCTGGTTGATGCTCTGTGGATTATTTTTTTTGAGGGAGGATATGTGGGGCTAGTGGTTACTACGTCAGATGAATATCCCATTCCTCCTCCATTTCTTTGTGGAGGAGAGTATGCAAAAAAAAGAGCAGAAAAAGTGTATAGTGTGTGTGTGTACTATTGAATTGCATCCAATTACCCAATACAAAAGCAAGAAAGATCGTTTGATTTAGGAGAGAACAAGAAAGGGAAAAAAAGGAGAGAGAGAGAGACTAGCATTACGCTTTAAATTCATGGGAGTTTTTTTTTTGGATGGTGATGGTGGTGGTGGGTAGAGGGAGAAATGGAGAAAATGGACTACTTATTTTGTTGTTGCTCCAACAAAGTCGAGATTTTTTTTTATCTGGATAAAGAGCTGCCTGCTGTGAGCTAGACTTCTCAAATAGCAATTCTTATGCAGGGCATTGTAATAATATCAGCAGAGCACAGCCTTTTCTCGCTTTCATAAACAAGGAGAGAAAACAAAGTCATTGTGTAATTCATCCGAGCTGGATGATTATTAGCAAGGAAATGGAGAAAAAAAAGGGGATGACGGTTGTAAACTTTTACAACCCTCTTTTCAACAAATATGTAATACATACACTAGTATACTCGACTAGTTCGACTATGGAAATTATGAGATTTACTTTTTCTACTAGTTGTTTGCAAAAAAAAACGGAAAAGCTTTTCATGTTTTTTTTTGTGTTTAAAAAATACGTCGTGGTGGTGGTAAGAGTGTTGCTGTGTATAACGGCGTTGTTACCAAAATGGTGTTTCTGTAATATCCTCTGCTGCTTCATTGATTATTGAAAGTTTAGCATGTGCAAAATAATAAAGGGATGGATGGGGCAGCTCCTCTCCTCCTCTTGGTTGAAAATCTCTCGTTCCGCTCGAGATTAGAGAGCCATAATGCACGTGGATTTCCTCAAATTAAGTTGCTAATATAACAACATAATTTTCCTCTTGACTCTTGAAGCATTCTGACAGGAGGGGATGATGACACAAAAGTTATGCATATAAGTTTCCTCCAATCTGCAGCTATAACGTTCAGCAGCAGATTATTCACCACCATCATGCAGCCCAAGCAACAAAGGTGGTTGTAGCCTTTGATACTTGAAGAATGTGATACTACGGCATTTGCAAAATATATAAAATCCCTTCCCCTCACCGCTACACGAGGATGAAATCAGTAGTGTTGAAGAAACCAGGAAGCTTCGGCGGAGAATACTTTTCGTCGGATGGATGCTGTGGAAGTTCAAGTGCCATTCCGTTTTTAAAGTTTTTAGTCGTCCACACACACACAGGGAAAAGTTGGGTTTCACGCATCCCTCCAAATCCCGTTGACTTTTCACATTAGTCACAAAACTCGCCTCGTATAGCCAGTATCATGCTCTAGTTTCGAGAAAGTAGTAGAGAGACATTTTATTAAAGTATTATTATAAAGCTTGTGGAAGTGGGTGTTCGTGTTGACATTACTGTTGAAGAACATGTGGCATTGATTCCTTCAACAAACTTTGCCCATTCAGGGTCGCTCTTATCAGGGCGGAGACAAAAGGGCCTTCAACCCTGACTGCATTTATATTGATATCAAGCAAGAAGGCACAACCATTTTGGAATGTATACAGTTAGCCATTCATAAAGCACTTTTCCTTGGCTTTCGATCGACGATGCCCATGATGGAGTTTTTTTTTATATATTATATATCCGTGACGAATATCTATTGAATGATTGATCTCGCAATCAGTTGTTGACTTGGATTGTGTTGAAAAGAGGGAAAAGGTCCATCAATTTTCCTGTCATTTTTTCAATTGAGTCCTTGAGTCATGAGTCCATGCCTGTATGTAATGATGCCCTTAAAATTCAAATGAAATTTTGTAGAATTTAAATTTTTTAAGTACGTCTTTGAGAGAAATGCGCAATTCTAGTCTGTCGTGCAACGGTGGTGGTATTATAACAGAGTAACATTCATCAATCCACAGTTGGCAAGAAGTGCTCCTTGTCATAACAAACCAAAAACTGCTGTCTAACAACATGAAACCCACGAATGAAATGTTTTTTTTCTTTAGCTCTTGACTCCCTCTGGATAGAGAATAAAAGGTGACGACATTCAGGAAGGTTGAGATTTTTGAAGCCCACAAAACAAATCTCTGTTTATACAAGAATAAAAGCGAAACTATGAGAGGATGGATGAGATGATAGCACTTGAGTCACGTCATAAAACCCAGGAAAAAGCTGTCCTCTGACTGACATCAAAAGTGGTAAATTATGGAATAGCATTTGAATAATTAGAAAGGAATTCAATATGTCACAGGTGGTGGGATTCTCATGGGGTTGCAAAATGCATATGGACGCAGTGGAGTGTGTGAGGGAGCTCTCTACGAAAATAGAAATATATACGTGTATATAGTAACATCCCCGTTGAGTGCTTACTCTAAAAGCTCAGAGAGAGGAAGAGAAAGAGAGAGAGGGGGAGGGGGGCTGGGTTGTGGTCTACAAGAATCCGGATATGTTTCACAAATATATGATATGATATGATATATCCCCACACAAAGATAAACTTTTGTTTGATGAGTTTTCACTGACAGACGGATAATAGGGGGAAGTGGGTATTGTGGTGATGTGATGACGATGAAATCAACGTAGTAGTACACGCTTGGGCCACTGTGTAATTTGTCCTAGAGTTGTGCCTCTTCTGCTTGGTTTTGTAAACCACCCAAATTTGACCTGATGAGACTCGATAATATTTTGACAAAAATTGAGCATGATGATGGGTAATTGATTATTAAGGCATGGATTTCCACCCGTCGTCACGCCACTCAACGGACGATGAACCATGAAAGTCCATTAAACTCTTGATTCAACTAATGCAAAAATCCTATTTTTTCAAATTAAAACTAGCCATTTTAACAATGAGCTCATCCGCGATCCTTTTAAAGTGATCCGTTTTGATTGATTGCACTCTTTTAACCTGTTCAAAAAATGTTGCTGCCAAAAATGTAAACTGCTCTTGCTGATTTCAGTATGATGATTATTATTTTATTATTATTATTATTTATTATTACATATTACAATTATTCATGTGTTATGAATTTCTGCTGACGCCTTTTTATTCCTTTTCCGAAAAAAGCCTCTCCGTCCTTTATGCTTCCTTTCCTCATAGATTTCTCTTTATTCTGCCAAGACACAAGTCTCCTTTTTGAGTGTACTCGTATGTGCACGGGTAAAGATTATAGGAATGGAGAGGAGGAGAATTGAGGGGAAATAGGAAAGCGGTTGCCTCTCACTCAAGGAAATTCATTGTGACTGAAGTGAACGGAAAAGTGGCAGCGAGAAGAGAAGAGAAGAAGAAGAAAAAAAAGCATTCAGAGGAATTGTTAGAGAGCGGGAGGCAATGACTTGGAAATCACGAGCAAAACATCTTTGTTAAGCTGAAAAGTGAAAAGACCTTGTGAGCCCTGCTAATGGGTTTGTATTTACAAGGGATTTATATCCATTTCTTTCATTTCACATCTCGTGTCAAAAATACTTCCATGATCCAAATATACACAAATATTATATCGTAAATAAGGAGGCTCCATCAATTTATTCATGCCGTTTCCCCCATTTCATTCAACAACGGATAGAGGCAATAGGGAGAGCAAGAGCAAGAACAATGCTCTCTCTTTACAAGAAAAGAGGAAAAGTAGAGAAAAGTCTGGGCCGGCTTGTTAGCTTCTTTCCTTTTTTTTCTTTCTTTCTTTTTTTTTTGTTGAAGTCGTTATAAACTCTTTGAGAAAAACATCATATTTCTTGTGTGAACCCGGGATAAAATAACCAAACATAGTTGCTCCCTAACAGACACACACACACACGCAGAGGTGGAGTTAGTGAGACTAGGCATTTTTAGTACTTCATGAAGGAAAATGGTTCATAAGAAGTGGAGAAAAAGTGTTTAGAACTTGTTAGATGATGCAAAGAGGGGGGTATCACTATCTCATCGAAGATGGGGCGATAGCCGGGGAAAATCTCATCTCGCGAGAAAGAAATATTCAACTGTCATTCAGAGTTGATGGGAGGATTTTTTTGGGTCTGATGAAAAATGAAATGATATTCCCCCAACTCCTGTTTCACTTACGCCTCTCTCTCTCTCTCCCCCCTTCCCAGAGTAATCCGAACATGATGTAAACGCTACTACGAACGAGCAGCTAACATTGCATTACATTATATAAAAGTTTGTGTCATGTGTGTGGGGAGTAAGTGAATCAGGGGGGTTTCCACTGGAAAAACAAAAAAAAAAGTTTTTATAG
>JAANSN010000273.1:0-69849 GCA_036850665.1 Dicranocentrus wangi
TTCTTAATGAAAAGGGCGAACTGAGCCGCCGGACCGAGTCGGTGATTTCATTTAGTGTGGGGAGACGCCGGTGTGCCGGCGAGAGTTTAGTCAAGGCAATCATGTTTCTGTTCCTGGCAAGCATTTTTCAGAAATTCAGTGTGGAGCCGGCTGAGGAGGACAAGGCTGCGGCATTTTGCGTGGACGACGTGGTTCCAGGACTTGTCTTGAGACCGAAACCATTCCAAGTTGTGTTTAAACTGAGATAAGCAGCTCTATCAAAACGTGGAAAATGAGTAATCAACAATTTGATTGATGGACCATATTAATTCCCTACATAGCTGTCATGAAACACGAACGGGACTTTGAAACATAATAAACTAGAATGTGAGAGCATAATACATATAGACAAATCTGCATTAGGTTTAGTCGCATGTTCTCTATATCCTGCATAGCCATTTGTCAGGTTTATCTACAAAGTGTTCATTCTGCTCAATGGTCGCTGTTCCCAAAAACCTGTTTCCATATCCATATTTCATCCGGATCCGGTATATATTATCCGCTGCTACAATCATCCTATTGGTTTATTGCATTACTTATTTGTATCAACCAGTGGAGAAGACGTGATTCATCCAGTGGTCCAGTGGATTATTATTATTTCTTGAAGTGACATGTCGTTCATTACAGCTAGTAAATATTTATGACTTTTGTGAGTTCATGGACATTTATATGAGCACTGGTCTTGCAAAATCATTATAAAAAAGCTCCTTTGTGCTTTGTTCTTGAGCAGAGCGTGGGCTGAGCATTTCAATACCTGGGGCTTGTGCTTATAGTTAAAATTGTATTAGGTATATTATGTATGGATGTGCTCATATTAGTCCAAATGAGTTACGCATTTCGCAATCAGTAATATCATAGGTCATAGTAATTTTTTTAATTATTACTCTGTGCCATTTCATATTAATTGAAACGAATAATTAATGAAATTTCATTTCATGTGTGTTCAGAACAGGGAGGGAATCACTAATTATGCACAATCATGTCAAACCACAGGTCGGGGCAATAGCGTTGGCTGTAGCTGGACCATCGGAGGTGCCCACATGTCACATCCTTTCCCAGTTTACACATATCTTGCCAGCCCCTCATCCTCTTCTGAATAGAGTTGGACTAATAGCTCCCCCAGCTCCACCATGGCTTGTGAAACCTGATTCACCTCCATCTCAATCCGTGCCAAAGACTCCCCCATGCTCAGCCCCTCCTCGACGTGGTGCAGATACAGAATGTTACTCGCCTCGCCATTCGCCACTTCCTTGGAGTACGAAAATATGTCATTCGTCAGCGTCACATGTTGTGCTACCAAGAGGTTAAATTGCTTGAAAAGAAAGCTGCGCCGAATCTCCTCCCTCACGGAGATCCCTTCTACGAGAGCATAAACCTCCAACGTGGGAATAACCGCACTTGGAATCTCCCTGTTCGCCCTTTGCAGCCGAAGAAAGGCTGCCGAGCCTGTTGACCGTTTTGCATTCCACTCCAAGGACAGTTCTACCAGCACGGAAGCTAAGCACTCCGCAAAAGCCTCCAGGGCGGGAGTGGGGTCGCCTCCGAATTTCTCGGCGGCATGGATAGCATCCTCCCTTAGGAGGCGGAAAAAAAGTTGATGCTTTTTGACGACGGTGGCAGCCAGCTCGCTCATGCCCTCCACAGACGGCTCATTTCCTCGGAGGAGGTCGACAAAATGACTAATTATTTTTGCTAGATGGTCATACCTTTTGTATTCCTCCTTGTTGCCCCGCTCCAGAATGTCGTCCACCACAAATACCATTTGCCACATTACATGGAGCAGTATGTCACCACCTTCTGAGCCTTTGCCCACTCCCATAAATGCTGGCATGGTTTCCAACCCTTCAAATGTCGTTTTTATCTCCTCCCTGGTATATCCAGCTCGGAAGGCTTGTTCCACCATTCGCTCAGCTCCGTTCGCCACTAGCTCCAGATTGGGTTCGACCAGCTCCCCAAGTTTTTCCGGAAGGAGGAATGTCATCTCACGACTGATAGCCTTCCCATATTGGTCCTCCACGGAGAATGGGAATGTCAAAGACACGCTGTTGTCTTTGTTGAGCGCGTTGACTTCGCGGACTGCTGCTGCCTCCTTGTTCCCCCCGCTGTACCATTTTCCATCCAAGCTGGAGAACAGGATTGGCGACACAAGATCAAGCCTCTGCTGGTCATCCGTGACGTCGTCGCCGTCCTGCTGGCTACTAAATATGACTTTTCCAAACTTTTCGGCTCTCATTTCTCCCCAACCCAAATTTGACTTGGAAGGCATATTTTGCTTTTTTGCTGATCTGAAAAGGGAGTTAGCTTCTAAATTAGATTAGTGACCAAACTTATATAATTTGAGCGTGAACCTGCTTATATTCGCGGCTTTTACAAGATTGAGGCTCTGGAGCGGGCTTCCTTTCCTATTTAAGCACCTCGAGAGATTCACAATAGTTTTATAGGCTAGGTTGCTGGATATGTAGGTAAATAATTATGGTCCATATAACCTCGTCATATAAACAAGTTTTTGAGTGATTCGATATATCTTGTAACAATTTTTATAATACCTACCTGGGCGATGCAATAAACCTAATTATTGTTGTAACTAGAGCCGCCAGGCGGTTCCTCTCTCGAGTAAGTGTACCCCCATAAAATGGCACTGGGTAGCCCGAGGACACGCAGTACACCAATGGTTAATATACCCTACCCCGGCGCCCCATTCCAATGCCGCACTCATATGAACGTCTCTGGGAGAATTAATATAAGTTTTGAAAATCGGAAATACTTAATCATATTCCACAATAAAATTTTTTATTTTGAAGCCAAACTCTCATAACATAACCCCTTAATCCTAAACCTTCCAAATTTTTTTCTCTGGGAATTTCAAAGGCGGTAGAGAATATCGGACACAAATACAGGTCCCCACAACCTAGTATCTCTATCAAAGTCATATCAGTTTCCCTGTGGCACATGCATGCAGCGGGAGTGGAATATAAACCGTAATTTCCCTCTGGAATTATGCAAATTAGCTCATTTGCATCAAATAATTTCAATATTATGTGAATTAGCTCATTTGAATAAAAGGATTTCAAAGTTATGCAAAGCATATCTCAAAAAACGAAGGGGATTTCGCGAGTTAATCTACATGCTGAAATAATACACCTGTATATTAAGTTTCAGTCAAATCTACCGTGGGAATACTTTTGCGAATGAATTTTACAATATGTATTTAAAAACATAAAAAATGTAAGCTGGGATGAGTGCAAGAAGGTCATGGAGAATGCTTTACTATTATGCATGGTACAAACCAAAATTAGGGAGTGATGATGATAAGGCCAAGACATTCAAAAATCTTCTTACGTCTATATTATATTTTTTAGTTGTCGGTGTTGGCAGATTATTATCAGATTGCGCATATTTTGTGTGATGTAATATAATCGGACGTGGTGTGAGACGTGAGGCGGAACACAAAACCTTTTATAGCGTTTATTCCATAATAGCTGTATGCGACTACTACCTAATCTAGATATTTTTTTATTGTTAAATGTGAGGCTTACTAAAAGGACGGGATGGGAAAACAGGTTTAGAGTTCTCCGATGGATAAGCCCGATAAAAATAATTTACTGGCAGGACTACTCGCATGTCATTAAGGGTAAGCAACCGAAGAAGCGAAGCTTCCATTAATTTCATAGTTTTATATACAGTAGGTAGAGAGAGATAGTCCTTGACAAGATACGAGGAGCTGAATGATACACCGTGTTAAGTATGACCCATTTTGATGATTCCCCAGTGGTCCACCAAAACTACAAATTTCACACTGATCTCCACGAGAAGCTATCATTTCTAATTTTCACTGGTAGCATGTATAAGGTGGTGAAGCTCAGAAATTATCTGACGAAAGGTGTTTCTTTTTGGGTTTTGATTGTTTGCCATGTAATTTTTGTTAATGTAAATATTACGCTGCTCTCATCGTGATTGCACTAAAATAAATGTATGGATCGGATCTAGAGGTAGCAGGAATAAAAGTTTCGCAAGCTGGTCGGGGCTGGTGTTTTATTAATTGGATTGGCATGCAAAACAGGATTTCCGCGGATTGCATTACATGGTCGGCGGACTCACAATGAGAATGAGTGTGATATACCTAGATATGATGAGATTTTATGGGATTATATTGAGTCGAGGTAAATATACGGGAATACGTACCGGACTGCATTTTTAATAGTGTTACAATTGCATGTTGGCGACGAGACGAGCCGGGTGATTATTAGGTAAATATGAATTAATTAGTAGTAGAAGTAGATCGCGCTGGGATTAGGATGTTAATACCTTCTAAAATTTCCCAAGTTCTGTTAGTATATACTAAGATTACAAAAAATGGGCGACTTGACATCTACGTACATCCGGAGCTGAGTGGGTATATTCATGTGGTTGAATGGATGAAACCAACGAGTTGGAGAAAATGTGTAAATAAGAAATAGTATTATTCTCCAAGAGTTAGTACTCAGAAACATCATGGATGGAGCCTTATTCTAAATGCTGTTTCCTCTAATATCGTTCATCTCATTACAGACATGAATGATCATCATATTTTATAGACAGTCATAATCATTAATTTCTAGACGGACCAAGAAGGCTAGCGCAACAAAAACTCTGGTAGTTCATAGGGGAGGCTGCATGTTTAAACGCAATCTGATGTTGAAATGAAATATTTGATGTATTATATTGAGTTGACCTTTGACCCGTGGCGTAGTTCTAGGAGATCTCATGCACACTCAGAATTGCCGTGGTCAGAATGAAATAAATGCAATTTGGTACAGAGATATACTGTAAAAAAGATTTAATGCTGCGACCCTTGACCCACTTCGTGTTTGCGCCAGTATGTTTAAACTCAAACGTGTCCGAGGTATTGAGGTAAAGAAGTGGTGTGAGAAGTTTCGATTTGGAACTCCAAGGCGTTGATGAGTTATCAAGCGAGCGAGCAAGCGAGTGACCGAGTGACGGACTCATAGTGATCCTAATAGGCTAAGCAGCCTGATAAGATCACAGAAGACCGGATGTGAATAAAAAAGTGATATATTATACGATGCATTTTAGCAAATGTAGTAAGGAGCGGCGACGCTGATTGACACTCATTCATCTTCCTTTCATCATCATGCCACTAATAGTAACTGGGATACTTCTAATCCTGGCATTTGCCTTTTTCAAGTTGCTGCAGTCATTCAGTTTAAATGGAAAACGAGGCCCTCCGGGTAAAAATAATTCGTGATTTTCAAAAATATTTTATTTTTGTCTCTTCACATATTATTATCTTGCTTTAAATTGGTTCTAGGTCCATCCTGGGCCCTCCCTCTGCTCGGCCACCTCCTCCAGGTGGGGAGAAAGCCTCATGTCACGTTTAAAGCATGGCGGAGCCGTTACGGACCTATTGTGAGCTGGAAAATGGGGTCCAAGAACGCGGTCGTCCTCTGCGAAGCGAAGCTCATCAGAGAGATGTTCGGGAAGGAAGTGGCTTCCGGTAGGGATCACAGTCCCATTTTCGATATGATGAATGGAAGAACGGGGATAGCCCTCTGCGATGGGAGGGGCTCCTCCGAGCAGAGGTCCTTTATGATGAGGACCTTCAGGGAGCTAGGACTGGCCAAAGGGAGGGATCTGGAAAAGGTCATTTTGGAAGAGGGGGAACGCTTAGTTGAATACTTGGAGGTGAGGGCGGCGGACAGTGTGGAGATGGAGGTAGCCGGCTTGTTCAACGGCTTCGTTCTCAACAACATATGGACCATCATGTCCGGGGAGAAGCATGACTGGACGACCCCTTCCAGCCGACCTGGAACATATAAGAATTCCCGATAATTTCGCTCGGTAGTGGTATAGTTGCTTATAAATTGCCACTGCGGAAACATCATGACCAACGAGTTGAATGTTTTGTTGTAGGCGTTTAAACATCATTGTAGAAAGGGGTCTAATGATTGCTCCGTGGCTGAGACACCTCATTCCTGACAGTTCAGGTTGGACCAGGTTTGCCAAGGCCAACGATGAGTTTAGTGAATTACTGGAGGCTGTCATTAGCAGGCGACAGCAGACATCTAACCACACAAACATTGCACCGTCGTAAAAATCACTAAAATTAATTATTAAATATTGAATTTTTGTTTTAGCTTGTGATTTGGTAAAGTGAAAAAAAGAATAATTTTTATTTTGGATAGACTCAGTTTTGAGAAGTTTGTTGTTTTATTAGAGATTTCATGGGCCAATACTTGTTGCACATGGAGGGAGTGAGCGACCCGGAATCTAGCTTCTACAAAGAGACTGGGAGTAAGTAAGGCGTCATGGAAAAAAAAGTATTTAATAATTAATACCAAAATGGATAAAGAGGTAGGCTAAGTAAGTATTTGTGGGGTTGTTCTCCATTTTTCTTCCAAACCTGAGGAAAAAATCTAAAGGGTGTCACTTTGGACGTGGTTACTGCTGGAGTTGACACACTGTGCGTATTAAATTAAATAAGTATTTAATTCCGTATAACAGCATTACGATTAAGCCGATTTAGTTAATTTATTTTTTAATAATAAAATATCAGGGCAGGGGCCTTGGAATTTGCAATGGTGTACTTAAGTCATCACCCTGGAGTTCAGGTGGAGCTGCAAACCGAGTTGGACACTGTCATTGGCTCTCACCGTCTCCCCTCCTTGATGGATAAGTACGAAAAGTACAATAATAATCCCGATATACTGACTAGTTGACAAAGCAAACTTACAATTACTGGAAACCTGAATGAACCACCGCCACCACCCTTTTTTGTATATATGTATAGACTTCCCTATCTGGAGGCAGTTGTTTGGGAGGTGTTACGACTTGCTAGCCATGACCCACTCGGATTTCCTCGTCGACTCATGGAAGACGTCACCAACTTTCACGACTACTTCATCCCAAAGAACACGATCCTGATTGCAGACATTTACAATGTGAACCACGATCCAGAGACTTGGACCCACCCGGAGGAGTTTAACCCTTCTCGATTTCTTAATGAAAAGGGGGAACTGAGCCGGACTGAGTCGGTGATTTCATTTAGTGTGGGGAGACGCCGGTGTGTCGGCGAGAGTTTGGCCAAGGCAATCATGTTTTTGTTCCTGGCAAGCATTTTTCAGAAATTCAGTGTGGAGCCGGCTGAGGAGGACAAGGGGTTTTGCGTGGATGACGTGGTTCCAGGACTTGTTCTGAGACCGAAACCATTCCAAGTTGTGTTTAAGCTGAGACCTTGAGAAAAACGTTGAGCTCAAATGCTGAAGCTCAGAAATTGTTGACTGATGATGAATTGTTTTTTTTTTGTTTTTATTACTCCCATGATGTAATTTATATAAAATTAAATACTATACAACACACTGGTCTCATGATTAAATTAAAATAATATTTGGGTCCAGGAAAGTAGGTAAGTGTTCCTTGAAGTGCAAAAATGGAATTTCGCGAATTGCATTTTACATGGTCAGCCAGCGGACAATGACACTCATCGTGACACTGACTGATGCAGAGATGATGGGATGAAAAGTTTCGTTTTTATATTTATGGGACTATGTTGATTGAGTGGACGTAAATAGAAGAATACAACCGGACTGCATTTTGTTTGATAGCGTGGTTGCATGTTGGCGACGACGAGACGAACCGGTTGTTTAGGTAAATGAATTAAATATTATTAGAGTGCAGACAGGGCACTGGATTTAGGATTTTCCTGGGAGATTATTGGTACCTGATCGAGACAAGGAAAAACTGGGAGGAAATCTACATAAATATGAATCACACATTTTTATTATGCATTACATTTGACTGACCGAGCGTGATGATGTGATACATGATGTAGCATAATATGTAGCACAGCATAGTAATTTCTTGAAAAAATGGATTTGTCGTGTTGTACCACAGCACAGTTGGCTAAGACGAGATAAATTCTGTATTCTTCATGCACATATTATGATATACGATAAAAACAGGTATGCAACAACGAAATCAAAACGATATATATATATATATTATGTACTCTAGTTTATTATTGCAATATGTATTAATTATGTTATGGTGGAGGTGGAGTCGCATGATTCAGTTTAGTTTATCCGCTGTGGCCAATAATAAAATGTGGCGATTCTTTTCTCCTGTGCATTGCAAACCCTGTATTATGGAATTTAGCAATTTCATTTTATTTATTATCCTTTTTTATGTTAGTTCATATTAATTACAAAACAATTAATTAATATGCTCAAGATTAATACGCTCACTTCAGAAAACCACTTACTACGAATTAATTATGCACAATCATGTCAAAGACCAAGTCGGGGTAATACCGCTGACTGTAGCTGACCCAGAGGAGGTGGCCAACTACCATCGCATTCCCCAGTTTAACGAACCTCGCCAGTCCCTCATCATTTTCATAGAGTTGGACCAGGAGCTCCCCCAGCTCCACCAGTGCTTCACAAATCTGGTTCGTCTCCTCCTCAATCAGGGCCAATGAGTCCTCCATGCTCCGCCCCTCCTCAACGTGAGTGCAGGTACAGGATATTGCTCACTTCCCCATTCGCAACTTCCTTGGCGTAGGAAAACAAGTCGTTCACCAGCGTCACATGTTGTGCCACCAGCATCTTGAACCTTTTGAAAAGAAAGCTGCGGCGAATCTCCTCCCTCACGGAGATCCCTTCCACAAGAGCGTAAGCCTCCAGTGTTGGAGCGGTTCCACTACTAATTTCCCTATTGGGTCTTTGCACCCGGCGAAACATTTGCGAGCCAGCCGCAGACTCCCCCCGTTCCCGTTGGATTCCATTCCATTCCACACAAGTTTCCAACGCAATGGAGGCTAAACACTCGGCAACATCTTCCAAAGCAGGGCTGGGGTCGATCCCAAACTTTTTCGCGGCAGTGATGGCGTCCTCCCTCCAAAGGCGGAGTAGAGGTGTATGCTTTTTGACAAAGGTGGCAACCGGAACCGGCTCACTCGTCAATTCCATTTCCTCCACAGAGGATTTGCGTCCTCTGAGGACGTCAACGAAATGTCTAATGATTTTGTCCAGGTGGCAATACCTTCTGAATTCTTGCTTGCTCTCGTCGTTGTCGTCGCTCACCAGGACGTCATCCAGCACAAATGTCAATTCCCAACTTAGATGTAGCATTATGTCGTCATTCTCTGCACCCGCCTTGCCCACTCCAACAAATGCTGGGAATGAGCCTCCCTCCAAAGTTTTAGCGGTCCGGTCAATCTCCTCCTCAATATTGTATCCTGCTCGAAGGGCTTGCTCCATCATTATTAGCTTGTTTCCGTTTCGAACAAGTAGCTCCAGATTGGGTTCTACCAGCTCCCCAAGTTTGTCTGGGAGGAGGAATGTCATCTCGCGACTGACAACTTTCCCACTTTGGTCCTCCACGGAAAAGGAACATCTTAATGACACAGTTTTCCCAATGTTGGTTGCGTAGGCGTCATCATGAACCTGCTCCCCGTTGTCCCTTGTGTACCATTTTCCATCCAAGTTAGAGAATCGAATTGGCGACGCAGGAGCAGCAGGTTTATTAAGCGTTTGCTCACCCGTCGTGGCGGCGGCGTCTGCTGCTTCCTCTTCTCTAAATATCACTTGTCCAAACTTTTCCTGTCTCATTTCTTCCCACCCAAAAAAAATAAAAAATTTGCAACAATGCAGGATACTTTTTGTTACTGATCTGAAAAAGTTTTTAATTGGCGGAGTTATTAGTGATCAAAAATAATTTTATTGGTGTGTGTGAATAGCTAAAATCGCTTACTCGCTCGTTGTGTGAACATGTTGAGAAGAGTAGTGATGATGATCTGCGAGAGGACTGCACTTCCTATTTAACCATCTCAAGAAGAATTGACTGACAAAGGATTCCTTTTTTATTTATATGAACTAGGCTAATGGGCATGTGGGTAATTAGCCCATCATCATCCCTCGTCAGAAGTCGACATAATAATCAAGTAACCATATATATGTAATTTGCATATTTTTTAAAACATTTTATTAATGCCTGAGATGAGATAAACACAACAACGACTCCTCTCATTTTTTATTTTTAAAAAATGAGAGGATTTTTATGCCATTATTTTGCTGCTAATTGTCGGTTGTGAATACTGCTCAGGTAACCTGATAAAATAAAACCGCAACTGAGCGCAAGGTCTCGTCGTGAAAGGTACGCTTAAATTATTATTTTTTCGGAATTAGAGTGATGTGATGACATAAAACAAGAGATCAATCGAACATTCTTTTTGCGTCGATTATTATTTAAGCTCTGCCCCGAGCTTTATCTTTCGCAGGTCATGCAATTTTTTGTTTTTTTGAAGCTTTTTATGTAAGTGCGAGACGCGAAACATTAAAAAAAAGTTCATTCTCTAGCTGCATGGGATGGGGCTGGGACAGTGTAAACTCAACATGGTTATTAAAACATTTATTTTTGAATATCACATTTTTTCAGGTATATATTATCTATGCTGAATTTATGCAGGGCAGAAAAGGGAAACAGGTTTGCTTCACTGCTCGTCCAGCTCTGCATAATGTCGATAAAAGATTTTCATGGCAGGGCCACCCTTTTTCTATTATTATAAAATAAATATTTTATTGTGCGTGCCCTCCTCCTCGTCGTAAACACAAAATGGGATTTATTGCCCGCCTGCTGCCCGTCAACAAAGCTAAGACAAGTCGGATTGATAGGTAATTATACCACATTTTTTCCTCAAAATCTCCTCCTCTCGTCATGATCCTTTCTCAGAAAAATCAAAGACAATAAAAAAATTCTTTTTATTTTTTACTCCAATAATAAAATATGTAAGAATTGTTTGAGTAGTAGTATCCCAACTTGACCAATTCAGATTTCGAGGGTGTAATAATACAAAAAAGTAGAAAACAAAAGAAGAATAGCGGGTGGTGGAAAAACATCATACAAAATTAAAAATAATAAAACTACACAATAATTATATATATTCCTGAGGTTGCTTTTTTCATAATTTATTGCAAAAAACAATATTAACTGGAGGTATACCTTTACATAATATAAAAGTTTAAATATTCAAGTATAGGTTTTTTAATTAAATATTTATATTTAACATATATTTTTTAGAAATGCTAAAACATTATTGAGAAAGATGAGTGTGATGAAAACATTTTTGTTTGCGTAACTTGCTTGGACTAATATAAATCATGGTGTTTAATTTTAATAATGTTTGATACTTAAGATATTAATTATCATGTTATTATTAATGTAATTAACGTTAAATTAATTTTAACAATTTCTCAATACAGCTTTTAGTTTCTAGTTGCTATGATGCCAAATATTCGTCCAAATCGAATTACTTTTTACTTTTACAATGATTTATTATTGGGCTCTTGTGTGATATTTCAATTATATGTTTCGCAAATTTAACATAATTTAATTGACTTGTTAAACTAAATTGTATGTACACATCTACCTACATCAGTAACAAAGTCATGAGGAAATTGATGGTCTGGTCCGCCGTCAGGAGAAAGGTCTCCATGCTCATGTGCCAGTAGGGATAGGCCGTTTCAAACCAGAGGACCGGACAGGACTTAAACCTCCTCTCTGCCAGCCTGCCTCTTTCCCTGTCCCACTTTCCCAGCGTCACCGACGCCGCCCTTGCCCTCTTGTTGAATTGCTTGGAGCTGGCGTGCAACCTTGACACGACGCTGCAATCCACGTATTCCACGAATGTGAGGAGAGCCGGAGCCACAAACACCAACTGATAGCCGGGCTCTGATATCGCCAGACCAAAATAGCGAATGATGAGGTAGCTCGTCCCCAAATTGATGTACATCATGGCAGAGTGGTGAAAGCTGACCAGAGGGGACGCCGTCATGTTATACGCGAGCCGGCTCAGCACCTGGAGAGTCTTCCAGTGGTGGAACACGACCGAGTCCGAAACCAGTCCCAACTTGGTGTCCCACCTCGGTCCAAGCTGTCCAACACTCGGGGAAATTATGTCTGGATCCGGAGCCAGGCATTCCATCCAGAACCCCAACAATTGCACGTGGGCAAAGGGGAGGAATACGAAAATGAAGGCTGTGTTGGAGTGAAGAAGGATCCCGTACATGATGAACAGCAGCATCGGGGTGAATTGGAGGGAGAGCGTGGGTCGTATTTCCAGGAGCTCCGCGAAGAGCCTATGCGTCGGCTCCAGGGGCTGGAGGAGGAGGAGTCCGCATACAACGGGGACGGCCACTGAGCCCACCGCTCCGAGAAGGATGACGTGCTGCAGTTGCTTGCTGTACTTTTTTCCGAGTGGGCTTTCACTTGCCTCAGGATACATGCCTGCAAAATGATAAAATAAATAACAAAAATAATTTGAATTTAAATTAGTCTCAACAATCAATTATAATATACGTGACAAATCCCGGTCCATTTTCAGAATCCCATTGAACAACTTGACCATATCGGCCCTGGCCAGCTCCATTTGGCCCGCTAGCCCCAAAATCAAACAAATGAGGGCCAAGTATGCGACGTCTATGGCGATCAAGAGGATCCTCTGTACCTCCATGTCCTCCTCCTCCTCCTCTGAGGTGATGTTTGCCACATCCGGCAACTCGGAGGAATTATTACTGCTTCCTCCTCCTCCAGCAGCTAACCTGCCAAATATCCGGAGTGCCAGAAGGAGAGCGTACAGTACTAGCACGAAATTGACAGCGTGCCAGTGCCAGTATGGAGGTCCGACCCGGAGTTGGAGCCGCCCTTGCTTCCGATTCCAGATCAGAGCGGAGCAAAGGCCGTGTCGGATGACGGCCATTCGCCAAGATAGAATTGTTATGGTGGCTTTGGAAATCATTGTTGCAGCGCAGTGTGCCCAGTTTGGAATTGACGCGTGGTTCAGTAGTTCATATGTAAAGCTTACTATTAGATAAATTTTTTTTGTTTGCCAAAAACGCAGTCCGTTCATTTCAAAAATGAAGAGAATAATAAAAACAACTTTTGTATCGGCAAATAAATTGTATTTTTGGTCAAAAGTTGTTTTGGAGTGAGTCATGATGGTTAATTTTAATTATTTACTTACCAAAAGTAATATAATATATAAGAACTGAGAGAGTTTTTTTTACTCGTGTGGCTTAAATTTTTACTCCGTATGGGAGGAATAAAAATTATTGAATTTTTTAGGTTACCCAACCAAAATATTATTTTTTTTGATTACGGAACAATAAATAAAGATTTAGTTACAATGTTAAATTCTAGTTTAAATTAATTTTTTTTGCTTTTAGTTCCTCCCATCTATCTGTGTCTCATGCCCAACAACAACTTTCGAGTTGTGAGGAAATCATTTTGTACTCTTTGTGGGCTTTTACATAAAATGAGGATGGCCGCGGCCTTAGTTAAATTCAGATTCACTGGGTCCAAACTGAAATATCTTATATCGTGCTTATAATATAAGTGCCATGCGAAAGGAAAATTTCAAAGAGGAAAAATATTGTGCAAGCCAAGCCTCACTAGATATATGAATGAAGGTTGATAAAAATAAATATATTATTTCGAAGACTGTAAGATTTTATTGAAAGTATGGCAGTTTTATTCATTAAATTGCGTATTTTTGTTCCTTATTATTATTATTTGTTTTAAATTCGTCGTCACATGTTTGTTTTCTCTTGCCATGTCGGAGTTCTGCTCCCGAATAATTCATTTTTACTCCATTTGGGTGGAATACTTATTAAATCTATGGATTCATTGAATAACAATATTTTTGGTTAAGGAACAATATTAATATATAGTATAAAAATACAGAATGAAGATATGCGGGTCAGTCCAATTCAAGGACAGTTACTTAGGTCATTTTTTTTCTTGTTACAGCTTCTGGCACTCTATAAGAAATGACTTGTTTCAATTTATTTATTTTTCTTGAACTAAACTCTGAATTTTAAATGGTTATGTATGTTTGATAATAAGGGCGTGTCCCTCGTAATTGAAAAAAAATATCTGAAAACATGCGAAATTTCGTGTTCCAGAAACTCGATATATATTATTACAGAGACGCCCTTATTTTGCAGGCATTCTCCTTTTGGTAAATATATCTACTTGTTTGTTTTAATAATAAAAATCCATAAATCGCTATAAGAGGGATTTTTTATAGTTTTAATGAAGGGCTATATAGATTTAACATGAATTTCAGATTTAATTTCAAAGTTGAATTGAAATATACATAAAATCCACTTTTAATATGACGAAACAAGTACAAAAATGAAAGGTTTTAAGCCAACCTTTTTGCTGGATTTTTGATTGGACAAATTTCCACATCATGTATAATAATATCACTGGGTTTGGTTTGGTTGTTGGAGTTGAGCCAAATATTTACTTTAACATTCTGTGCTGCTCACGGTTCATTCTTATCATAACTAGGTAACCATACTTTTCGATGATACTTAAATTCTTCAACTGTCCTAAGTAGTTTTGGTAGGTTCGTAGCTTCATCATATACGTATCCTCGTTGAACATCATTCTTGGTAAAGTGGGGAAATTAGAAAGGTCTTCTTATTATCACCCGAACGAGCATAACATGCGAAATAAATAAATAATAATGTGGGAAACAGGAATGGTTTTCTTACATGGAAAAAGGTTTTTTGATGTTTTTACATGTAAAATGGAAAAACTAACATGGAAAAAGTATGTAAAATGTAAAATCCTTAAGGATATACATAACGATGCTTAAGGATCCTTAAGGATATACATAACGATGCATAAGGATACTTAAGGATATACATAACGATACATAAGAGTTTTTATGGATATGTCAGCACCAGTCTCGGCTATTTTTGCTTTTACCTTCCTGATTTAATAATAAGTATTTGTACCTGCCGCCATCTAAACAATAGTTATCACCGTATCACATATCCCCGACTTTTTCCATGTCTTACTATTTCCATGCTTTTACCAATGGGGTCCTAAATCTACATGTAAATACATACTTTTTCCATGCTATTTCCATGGCCCATGTATTTACATGTGCCAATCCTGGTGCTCATGTTCATGCATAGGTAATATATTTTTGTTGTGATGTGTACAGGTCAAGAATTCAAGATTCACTTTAAGTCTTCTAATGACAGATACTTGTTTTCGTGGTTTTGAGATACAAAAAATCGTTTAATTGGACCGGCTACGATTTGTTATGATGACCACTAGTACTCTGTAAGTACTCCACAAAATTCCGACCAGAAGATTGTAAAGCTGCTTTAAAAATAGATTTTATTTATGCAAGTTATTTCATCCGCCTCACATCAGAGGTACGCACGCTCGGGCTGTTGCACTACATGTATAACATGTAGTTTTCAATATGGTTATAAAAATTTGCTGTGCATGTTCACTACTCAACTAAAACCTGATAAGGCATCTTTGTGAGCATTGCATTGTACGCTAGGTCATAAATTCCATGTGATTTTTTACTAAAAAAACTGGTCTGCTTTGAACACTTTACACTTCATAATTTCAGCGGAAAATCTTGCAATCATAACACTCCTCAGCAAAAACAAAAGAATTTCTAATGTGTGCTATACATATCCATGCATTACGCTAGTTTAGTACATATATCGACTGCAGAGTCTGCAGCGAGGATGGCGGAGGTACTTAACTCTTATCGAAATAGAATGAACAAAGCATTTTGCCCTGCTCATTGTCAGAATAATCATACAATAAAATGTGAAATGCGAATAAAACTACAATTCAAGGTAATTTTGACAATCTATTTAAGAGGGTTGAATAATATGGACAAGGTGTTGTTAGGTCGAATACATATGGAAATTCGACCTGTTGTCTAGTTTCTTTTTCGTGGAAATCGTTCGGCTTCGCTAGGTTCATTTGGATTGGTCTAGTTCTTCACACAAAAAACATTTAAAAATTCATGTAATGATGATCTCATCCAAAATGTTGGATCAATTTCGGTTGTCTATTCAGTCTATTAATTTTCACTTTTGCAGTAATTTCCCCTGCTGAGCTGTAAATTATTGTTGCGCGGAAAACGACGCAGTTTGTTTTCCTGCCTTACTTGCTCCACCTAAGAAAGAATACGTACAACGAAAGAGTTAAAGAAAGAATCGGGTTCATCGGGTTGCAAGGGATTTGCTACTTGATTTGATTTGGGTGCATATGCCTTTTTGAGCAGACACCTTATGCAAAATTGTTCAATTAAATGGAGATATATAGGATCACGTTAGACATCGCTGAACCTTTTGGTAGGGGTGGTGCCATGTTCGCTAATATTTTTGCTTTAGTACGAGTGTCCAAGTTGCAGTATAGATTATGTTATTACACATTTATGCAGATTTTATTTTTATATACTGTAATGGATGTCGAACACAGCAAACTAGACGAGACTTCGACCATGACCACTCCACGTAGACGTTTCCTGACGCTACATTTGACTTATTTATTTGACTGGCTAAAAAGATCAAGTGCATCCAATAAAGCTATAGTTATTGAATGCTGTGCTCGCTGTGCTAATATGGACGCACGCTAATAAACATTGACACAAATCTGATACGTTTTATCATCACACCAGACAAAAACAAATAGGCAGGGCAGGTATTTGCGTATATGCTGTATAATAATGAGATTGAGATTTGGATGTTTTTTCTATGCATATTTTTGCTAGAAATTGAAAGTAATGAAGGTCACTCGTTTTATAAACCTGTGTGAAATCGTAGACAGATTTGCATAAAATCGTATTTCATATTTTTTAACGTAGAACAAAAATACATGAAATGAACGTTAAATCATAACTTTTTTACAGGATACATGTAACGCTTTGGCTTTCCTATCTCTGAGAGAGAATTAATGGAGTGGTTTTGTACGAAAAAAATGAAGAAGCAAACAAGTACATATCTTGCATTTTCACACTTTTCCTGATTATAATTTTAAATGCAATACAAATGTCCTTATGCAATAAATGTGCATGTGGTTGACTGGTTTTAATCTCGAAAAGGTTTTATTCAAGCTGAGTAGAGGGGGGAGGGTTTAAAAATCGTGACGTCTTTCTCAAAGTTTCAGAGATTTTTCTCATAATGTGGTGGCAGGAGGCAGGATAAGATGAGTTTGGATTGTACCTCATGATCATAATATGGGTATCACGGCTGATGCCTTCATAGTGTTACACGTGACGTGATATCTGATGGACGACAAACTGACAGAAAAAACTTTGTTGAAAGGATACGAACTTGATTTGCATAACAAATGTGGTTGTGAGAGCATTCGCTAGTCGTGTGGGGATAAAATGACATTCTGCTTTTTTATTTTTAGAAAATATAAATGCAACGTGGGCGAAGGAAAAAATGTCATTTTTTAAAAGAATAAAACCCAAAAATCCAGAGAGATAATGGGCTAGTATAGTGTCGAGATACGAGTAGAAATGAATTAATTCTTGATTGTGGTGATGAGAGGGGGCGCTATAGTAGTACATGGCAAAGAATAGTACTTTGACAGATAGAATGAATTATATTATAATTCATAAACTGATAAAAATGTAAACGCTGATGTCATTCTCTAAAATATACAAAAACCTGGAGAAAGTCTAGCTGCAGCAGAACATGCAATCCTGCGTTGCCCCTGCAAGAACCTAAATGTTTTCGGTACCTTTTTATTACGTAGCAAAAGCTTTTTTAGNCATTCTCTAAAATATACAAAAACCTGGAGAAAGTCTAGCTGCAGCAGAACATGCAATCCTGCGTTGCCCCTGCAAGAACCTAAATGTTTTCGGTACCTTTTTATTACGTAGCAAAAGCTTTTTTAGTTTCAAGCTCTTTATGAAATCATGTATGCTGTGTGTCTGTCTGCCTGCCCGTCTGTCTGTTAGTTCGCGAGATAAGTTATAACTCAAATTTTGTATTTAAATACAGCAGGCTTTTGGGACGAATTCTGTTGATTGATTTTCAGATCCCTTCTCTGCCAGTAGATGAACCCTTAATGGTCTAAGGTCTTATAAGGGTACTTACGTGTGCTTTTTGGCCAATCGGCTTTAAATTTGGTATTCAGGTTTTTGAGACTAAGGTCTAGAATGCTACTGTTAGACGAATACAAAATCGAGCTAAAGTCATAAGTCCGACAAAAGTTCTGGACGATGAGAAATCCATCGTTGCCTTGCAGGGGAAAACTCAATTTTTTGTGTGGATAGTTTACCTTGTCGGATGTGTGGTTTCTTCGGGGGTCGAACTGACCTGGAGTTATGCAACGAAGTGGATCCATGCAGGCTTTGTATTGTTGTAACGTCTTACTCCGTAGTCCGGTAATTTTCAATGAACATGGAACACCTGGTATTTTAGTGATATATACTGCTGGTCACTTCCATTTTTATAATTTACTTTAGCGTTTACTTCTTTTGTGTTGTGTACTGTGCTTTTGACAAGCATTATAGTGATGAATGGAGTTCATTTGTCACCTTACAGGCCAATTATTATTTACAACAGTGACATAATTATCGATAAACGAAACGAAGTTAGCTCAACGACATAAGCTGACGTGTATAAGTCGTTCGTTGAGGGTCTAGTGTACGCAAAGTATAAGTTATATTCCAAAGAGAAAGCGTTTTATATTCCCCATTAGTATTAGCTATTGTAACCTTGTATTCATCCGAATTCCGAAATTAATGTGCTGGAAATGCCATTCCGCGAAACCGCGGATTTAAAACAATTCTGAGTTATTGTATTATTTCATGAATCTGCGTCCTTGTCGGCATACTATCTGGAAATTGTTTCCAGAAAATCTGGGTGAAGTTAGCATTTCTATGTAATATGGTGGGTTGATGGTTAGCATTTCCGAAGGTGTTTTGGCTTTTATAGATTTCGGCTGAACGTCTATGTACTGCACTGCGTTTAAAACCTTGTTTTTTATCCAAGTAGCACCTGCTGTCGCCAAACTTGCAACCCGCTGCTTCCAAATTGGAAACTTTTAGGTTGTTGTAGACATTGCGCATCGATATGGAATTATAAAGTTCCGTCTAAGGGCTTCTTGGGAAATTTTGTCTTGCTTCAAATTTAACTCAGAACAGTAGTCTGTTGGTCTCGGGAGACGGAGATAATCCGACTTGCGAGTACTCCTAGTTTACAAAGTCGTTTCAAGGTAAATAATCCCACTAGCACGGGAGATCTGCCTTGAAATACCGACCTTGTCGAGGACATGGTCAGTATTTCTCAATTACACTATTGGTATAAGACAGCATCATTCAACTGAGGTTGGCCATTCGGATATTTCTTACCCTGCTGTGAGGTTGTGACAGAATAAATACTTCTGTGGCGACTACGACCATTTACGTCACGCAAAAATTGTAAGAAAGTATGGAATACGTGCAATTTTCACTGTCTGCTGGTTACTTAACACGAATTAAAATTCGATGTGGCATACAAACAATCACATATCTGCCTTACTTAATGGCATGATGACATTACACTTTTGCACTGCACTATTAGGAAATACACTTTTGAAATTGGTATTTAACGCATTCACCTTGTGCATATATAAGCATCTGACAAAAATCAAATGTGCAATGTGATACCTTGTCCACTAATATTAATATTGTGTACCGGTTTTAGTCCATTTTTCTTAACATTGTCTTATCTTGAGCTGTCATCGCCGTGAACTTCCTAAAGAAATGCATATTAAGCGAAAGAAACAGAAAAACAAAGTGGAAATCTTCATAAGTCTGGAGTTATCCTTCGTGAAGGACACTGCCAGTTTTGATTGACGTGGACAAGTGGTCTCGTCTGGAGGCAGTGCGGTGGATTGAATATCAAATGAAAAGTTGTGCTGAAAAAGTCCAGATTGGAAAAGCTGCATGCTAATTTTTCCACGTAACTTCCCATCATTCTGACCAGCTGAGTGAAACAGTGGGTGGGGGAACTGAGGCATGAAATGAAGATGTTCAAGTTTGTTAATGGTACAACATTATGTTGGTTATGGACGGTCCTATGGATAAAGGCGGACTATGGAAACTACCCTCACCTCGCTATTAAAGCAATAATTATAGAAAAAAATTAATTACAATCCGGGATAAAAACACATGACGTGGGAGGGTTTCCACCCATGCGGACTCCAACGTTCCTCGCTTGTATTACAAACGTGGATTGATTGGCGCATAAAATTTCAGAGATCTGCTTTACCTATGTCTGGTTCTTCGGAAAATTTGAGCATCCAGGGAGAGAAGGCCTTTAAGAATCTTCGGAAGCAGTGGAACAAATGGGAGGGAATCACTCCACATTACATAAGATGGTTCTGCTTAATATGGCAATATATCAAGTATTTCTACAAAATCGTCGTTTGTCTCAAGCAAAGACAGGTTCTTATTGAGAGCAGGAGAATTCCTCTGGATCTGGTGGGGAAACTCTCCGCAGAAAACTTTGAGCGGGCGAGAAGATACCAAAAAGATTTGGTGTGGTTAGACATATGGGCTAGTATCTATTGGATTATATATGAAACCGTAAATGCACAAACAAACATCTTAACATTTAATCATCATCAACTCAACTCGTCGTGCTTTTTCTGTAAAACGATTGTTTCCCCATGCCAGTTCACCATTCTGTATATGATCAATACGAAAATGTGGTTTGCCAGTGCCCCCCTCTTAGACTGGATAGGGTTATGGGGAGAGGACTGGGACCATGAAATGGGAGAAACGATAGTGTACATATTTATTTCGTTAGTAGTTGGGCATGGAGTTCAGCTGCCGATACAGCTGTACAGAACATTTGTGATTGAAGATAAACACGGCTTTAACAACATGTCGCTGATCGGATTTTCCCTGGAATTTTGCAAGATTGTATTGGTGGAGTTTGTGTGGACTGCGGTGGCTGGGTGCGCAATTCTTCAGATTATACGAGTAATCGTAATTAAGTAGCATAAATAATATATTATCATGAGTCGAACTCGAACATACTGTGTTAGTTATGATTTAAAGGTTTATTAAAATGTAGATCAGTGGACATTGGTTTTTCCTGTGGGTTTGGCTGTTTTGCTTTCTTTGGCTAATGATAACTTTGGCAATTTTTCCGCATGTGATTGCTCCCATTTTCGATACTTACCAGCCCCTGAGACCAGGTCGACTCAAGAATCGCCTTCATAATTTAGCTACAAATGCAGGATTCCCTTTAGAGGAGATTTTGGTGTTGAATGAGAGCTGGCGGTCGGGCCATCCTAATGCGTACTTTTACGGGTTGGGAAATACGAAAAGAATCGTTTTATATGATACGCTTCTTGTGGGATACCCAGAGGTAAATGCTAATGCATCCCATCATCATTATACCAGAGTAATTTTAATCTCCCTAACAAAATGCAGTATGTATTAGGTAGATTCTCCAGATGAACCTGTCAGTCGCTTGAGGGTTATACTGCCCACTGATATGTCACGAGCTTCAATACTTTCCCGGGTGATCCAAACCCGAGACACGTCCCGTCAATCCGTAGAAGCAAGCATAGATGACGTAGGGTTTACCGAGCCAGAGATTGAAGCAATAGTCGCGGACCTGATAGGCCATTGGGTGTTGGGCCATGCTATTAAAGAAATTCTGTTTCCGATGGCCAATCTGTTAATCTTTTTCGCAATCTTTGCCCTGCTATTCGAAAACTCTTCCTTATACGCTGCATTTGACGTGGCAAGAAACGCCGACAAACCGATCATTCTGGGACTGAAGTTCTTTTATATGGACGTTATGGACATTTACAAAATCGTAATTCTGCTTCCATTACCCATATGCTTACAAAAAACCTCTTAACGTGTTCAGGTGAAACTGGTACGTTTTTTAGTTAGTCGAATCGTATATGCGACGTTTCGAACGCGACTGGGAATTTGAATCAGACGCTTTTGCTACACGACTGGGTTACGGGGAAGAGCTAATCAATGCTCTGATTGAGATCAACAAAGAGAACCTACGTTATCCCTATTTTGACCCGTGGTACTGGGCAGCTTCTTACAATTATCCGGCCGTTCTTGAGCGCATTGCAGCTATCCGGGAAGAAATGAGAAAGATGCAGTAATGAACTGCATTTATGTTACTGGATTAAAAAATAACTCCATACCAGCTAATATCCTTTTGACCTCTATTTTTTTTTATTACTGGCCATTAATCGGAGAACTTTTGTATTACCTACCTACATACCTACACACATGTTGTAGGTACAGATATTCTAGAAAAGAAAAACTTTTTCTACACCATTTTTTCGTTGCACTTTGTATAATTACACAACTTGCAAGGAACTGGGCGGATCACGTCATTCTGTATCGTAAATAGTGGCGATTTGTAAGACGATCAAGTCACTGATATATGATTCATGATGATGATTACGCGAGTTGTTCTTGTATCCGATTACCTATTTATTACACAGAGCCCCTTCTCAAAATTCCACTTTGTTACACAACCCCATAAAAATCATGTAAAGTAGCCATTTGCTTGCAATCTTTAGTCTGGATACTGAAAAAAATACTTTATATTATATAGATTATCCTTTTTGTAGAGTATAGACAGCATAAATATTACAATGGTGCCACCTTCTTCACCACACATTTATCACTGCCTCAGGGAAAGCCCGTCCTCCATTGCTTCTCATTCTCAGTTTTTCCCCAGTTGCCATGTTATGCATGGAGTAGACATTATGGCGACTACAAGGAATGAAAAAGTGGATCATCATCGCCGTCGCCGTCAGATTGTAAACATGTATAGCAGGGATAACACTACTGTGATCCGATAATGATGCTTAGATTCACTGCTGACTCCACTGAAAATGAATGCAAGTGTAACATTCATTTTGTAGCAGCAGGAAGCAGACAAAAAAATGAAAAAAGACAAATCTTGATGATGAGTTGGTTTATCCCATGTATATGTATACACTTAATAAAATACTAATTTATCCATTTCCATTCTCTACTCTGTCATGTAGCATAAAAGGGATGATGATGATCTCATTCCAGTTTTAATCTTGCCGTGTATATATACCACTTTGATATATGAAGCTTCTGTCTGACAAAACTCTACGTGAAAATGCAGAAGTTTTACATGATACTATTACATGTAATCGTTTTCATGTAACATACATATTGACAGGCTTCTTTTGATAGCTGCCAAATGCTGTTTTTCTTTAAAAAGGCTGAATAGTCAAAAATGTGCGAAAATTTGATTGGCTTTATCCTCATATCGACATATATTATATAAATCTACGCTACGATGGGGGGTATCCAATTGATCATCATCAATCATTAAAAATTCGCAAAGGAGCGGAGAGTGTCTAATCCAGGCAGTGAGTCATACTTTGTTTGTTGGAGGTGGCAGGGAGTATTGAAGGTATTGAAGAAACACCACCTGTTTTTCTCGTATAAATGTTTTGCATAGCGCCGTGCCCAATTCACTGTTGGTTCTTCGCAGAGCATCCGCAAATAAGCATGCTTGTTGAAATGTACATTTATTCTGCTGGTAGTCCTTCCGCAAAATCTCGAGTCAATTACGTAACTCATTTCCAGCACGCCACAAACTGTAACTTTCCTTGTCCCCCTCTGCCATTCACTGATACTTGCAAGCAAAACGATGAAGAAGTTCCCAGTGAACTTTCTGAAGGGCAGGAGGACAAACATTTTATCAAAATAGGTGAGGCAGGAAACTGGGATATGATTTTGGGTGCTCTAAAAATGTTTCCTCTCTCTGGTCTTTTGCATCATCCTACCATCAGCACATAGTTTCTTTGACTTTGAAAAGTCATTCATCCAGTCTTTACTTGATGGTTACGTGGCTATTCATGACAGGATTTTTGTATATTTTCCAAGAAAGTATATAATGCATCACGAATGGCAATGGCACGATGCATATTACAATGATTACGGAGTACGTCAGAAGAAGACAGCAAAAACATGATGCTGGTGTGTGTGTAGTTCAAGTTGAAGGCTTTTATATATAGGTAAATGTTAGGATGAATACTCGTTTTGTTCATGGTGGAGATGGGGTTGAGCCAATCCAGCTGTTTTTTTTTCTTACCGGTTGCCCTTTCCGTGTTCAGGGGACATTACAGCGATTCTCGTTGTTTTTCATCGTTTTTTGCTGCTTTTTCTTTGTGTGTTGCCATGCTGGAAGTTTACCAAGGGGCAAAGGCAATGTCATTTTCACACTGGAACATATAGAGCCTCAAGCCTTTTTCTCACAATCAAGAAGCATCTTAGAGCGTGATGTCTCGGGAAAGTGGTACACAATGGGAAATCCATTAGTAGCCCATCATATGAATGAAGATGAGCGAAAAATGCATTTAGCGAAGAGGTGCCTTCACCAAGAGAAATCAATATTTCCTGGAGAGTGCTGGGAGCGACGAGAAATAAAATATCTGTACCCAAGTTTGCTCGACAACAACTAATGCATTTGCTTTTCTATCTCAAGATGCACTGCTGTCCTCGTGCTAATGGACTATAAAAGAGGAATCTCATCGTGATCGAATGACAATAACATCCGTCCTTTTCAGTTTGGTATATTCAACAGTGAAGTGTATTACCTATGTATACATCCGTGTCGAACTAACAAGGAAAGCATAGGATTGGGGTAAATCCATATGCGAAAAAATTCTGCCCTTGGACTATGTCGTATTGATCCGACCGAGGTGCTGAAAATCTCACTGGGAATTGATGACATTAATAAAAAAAATTCTCCTGTTTGCAAAGGATCGGATTTCTTGATTAGCCTCAGTACGCTCCAGATAGCTCAGCTCAGCATGATAAATGCTAGGTTAGCGTGCTCTTCTCGATTTAGCCAAGTCCCTTGCACAAAGTATGTCTGACTCTTGCAATGCAGTGTGGGAATGGGAACAGACTTTGTGATGTATCCCCATGTGTTTCACATTTCAGAGATGACAGCTTGGAAGCAGTGGTCGCTGCTGCTGCATCATTTACATGAAAAAAAATGTGTTGCATGCAAAAAATCGTATTTTTGAAGAGTGTATGCACTTTTTCATTTCCCACAGGGATCCATTCGATTGGAAGCAGTGGCCGCTGCTGCTGCATCATTTACATGAAAAAAAATGTGTTGCATGCAAAAAATCGTATTTTTGAAGAGTGTATGCACTTTTTCATTTCCCACAGGGATCCATTCGTAAAATAAAAAAAAGTTTCACTGGTGGTTGGAACAGACATGCACACGTTATGCAGACGTGTAATCCGTAATTAAGTTATATCTAGTCAGGCACAAGGAATCCGAGAGCTGATTAACACCACGAACGAACATTTTTGCACACTTTTCATAACAAAATTTTCCATGCCTCATTCATGTTTTATCGTTTCCGCTACACCAACTAGTTCTATCTGTATTTATAAGTTTTTCAACAAAAAATGAGACGTTTAGTATTCCACGCAAGTGGTACAAAACGGACGAATAATCTCATTTATTTTTTATACTTCACTTGTGATGGGAATTTATCCTTTTTAAAAGGATGTTGGCTTGCATATGGCTTCGTAATCCTCGGGCATCGGGAGGAGACAAGGTTCAGAGGTTCAGAGTTTCATTTTTTTTGTCATAAATGTGTTTTGTAGTTTATGTTGCATTTTATCAGTAATATTTTATCCAGGTAATATACATAGTCACGTAATGTGAAGCGAGTTGCAGCATGTGTATCCTGACCCAGTTTTTATTCGAGTTTTTTTTCAAAGAATTTACCAACTGGAGATCCTGGAAATTAGACTGGTTGTGAACAGCAAAAAATGTAATTGTTGACTGTAAACAATGCACTAATGCTGTGAGAGAAAAAGAATTAAAATGTTGATAAAAAAGATGCTCAAGGACTAGATAACAATCTTTTGTGGAGTGGGCATGATGGTGGATTTTCCCCACCTTGATATACTTTGTTTATGTCACTAGCTCGTTCGCTGTGTGCTGCATTGTTGTGCTCCAGTTGGGGGATTCTTAATGAGATGATGTGATCCAGAGGATAAGATAAAACTATTGTTTATGAAAATGTGATGTTTTTTTTTGTTTTAATGGGAAAGGATGTTGTGGTATGCTAAAGTTGGTAGTGATCACTCTGTCAAAAAATGCTTATCTGCTGGGTTTCATCATTGCTCTCGCTTTGAATTGTTGTTAACACAATAAAAATGGAGAAATATAGGGAGATTCTGGTTTAACCAGTAAATATAAAATGGGCAATCTAAGTAATGTAGTCATTAGTTGTGTTTAGACTTGGGTTACAAACTTTGAATTACAGAAAAGCAGTTACTGTCATACTGTTGGTTTAGCGGGAGAGCTCACACTGACAGTGACGGTTAAATGTGATGATAAAAACTCATTTTAAGCATGTAAAAGTAGCACCATGTGTGGGTGAGATTGTACGTACATTCATACGGAAATTTTTTGAAGTTAGCGAGTGACGATTTTTTGTAGTTTTGGGTGTCCCTTGACCTGAATGTTATGCATGGGTTGATACTTTTGAATGGACTTGTCGTACTTGTCAACTTGATGATACTGCTGAGTTGTCACTTTGTGGCAAATCCGAATCTAATGGTTAGACGACTTGCCTATTAGCTAGTATTCAACTGACTTTATTATGCAATAAAGGCATTGTGGAAAATTATGCACAATTGGTTAATACCTGAGAAGCTTAGCGGTATTAAAAGTATAGGTGTTTTTTTGGTGCTATTATATGAGAAGGTATGAACTCAAAAGATGTGTAATATTTGGTATCGTCATCATTGAAACATTAAATAGTTTGAAGTTTGAATACACTTCATAAAGTGGTGTCCGACTGCGGTATATTTGGCAAATAAAGTTAAAGTAGAACACCGTTGTTTTAAGAAAGAAATGGCACACTGGCTAATTTTTCCGCAATTTAGGTGTCTGTCTTTTAGACACTCTCGATGTTGAATTTCTGCAAAGTTGCCAAAACCATCGTGTCATATCATTCCACATTTTAGTTTCGTATCATTCACTCGAATCGTTCAACTGGTTTAACTTACTCACTGGTTTGTTTGCCAGTATATCGCAGGTCAGATTTAATACTAAATTAATCCAGATAATTAAATGGATCTTTACCACCGTGCACATCGGAGAAGGCGATACGTTGTGGTCGTTTCAGTACTATGTGTGGCTGGTTGGTTGCTCTACTTTACGACAATTATGGAAAGCAATATCGTGTTGTTCCAGACCTCCAAATGGAGGTTGAGTGTGAGGCGTGCAGGTGACATGGAGGTGGTTAAGCCTCAGGAGAAAGTTGTCATTTTGATGTGGACACCATATTTTAACTACAGAGGTCCTAAAGGTCTTGCAATATTAGGGATTCATAATATTTCATATTCGGAATGTTTTCAAGGTTGCGAAATAGCTACAGATAGAGGTGCTTTGGACCACGCAGATGCGGTATTGTTCCACGCTTGGCCGTCCGATTTGATAAAGTAAGGCGTAAGGAAGATGTAATTTAACATTTTTGGAATTCGGCGGTGTTCAACACATTATAAAATATTGGACGTATATGTAGATCGGACATGCCTCGATCTAGAAAGCTGAATCAGTGGTGGGTGTTGTTGGAACAAGAGTCACCCATTTTGACTCGGAGAGATTTAGATACTTTCTCTGGTGTTTTTAACTGGACCATGACGTACAGGTACGCTGACCAAAAAGTGCATTTTATATTTGCCATATGAACTGCTTTCCTATAATACTGCAATGTGTGTGAGTTTAGGAAAGATTCAGACGTGTTCCATCCATATGGAAAGATAGTACCCCTTCAGGAGTCGGAAGTGGATGTACCTAAAATCCAAACCACAATAGATTCTATCATTTCCCACAAGTCTAAACTTGTAGCTGGCGTTATATCCAAATGTCAAACGGACTCACACAGAGAAGTCCTCATATCCCAACTACACCGCCACATCCCAGTGGATATCTACGGGAAATGTGGGATTCCATCTGGATGCGCTCATGGTCCCAACGCGAAACAGTGCTCAGAAGCCGCTTTCTGGAACAGTCTCACCCACACCTATAAATTCTATTTGTCATTCGAAAATGCTTTATGTGTGGACTACGTGACGGAGAAGCTCTTCCGTACTTTAGAACTTGGTTTGGTGCCTGTTGTATACGGAGGGGTTAATTACTCCTTAGTAGCTCCTCCACATTCATTCATTGACGCTAGAAAATTCAAAACTCCTCAAGATTTAGCAGAGTTTCTAATAATGCTCGACAGCGATCCCAAAGAATACCGTAGGTACTTCCAGTGGCGGTACAAATACGCCGTAAGACAAGGCGATGGCTTTTGCACACTCTGCAAAAAACTCGCAGCTCAAAAAATGTTAGTGGCAGATCGAGAAATAGCTCAAACTCTGACTGTTTACGATAATTTGCACGAATGGTGGTTCAAATATCCTGTTATGAATTCTAAATATGGAGAAAATTTTACGGTAATGCGGGAAGCCTGCTCAAAACCTAGTTTATAATTTCACTTATTAGCACATGAAACGGGGAATTTGCAATATAGATCCCATTATCCGATACCAATTACTCTCACAGAATGACTTTCAGCATCCTTCAATCGCGTTTAAATTTATTCATAAATCTGACAAACTAGGTCGAGCCAATGGGCTCTGCCTGACTTTTAAATTTTGATATTCATTTCATGTGAATGTTTATCAATGGAAAATATCAACATACTATATTTCACTTTTTCCATTCCATTGCCAGCTTGAAAAAGTATTTAGTTGCCATTTTGACTTCATCATGTTCATCACATCACCTCCAAACTCAACTCCACCACGGTAATATATCATTTCGCTGTTATTGTATCCTTAATGCTTATTATGCTGTCATCAAAAGCACTTTAAAATGACGAAAATATCAGCGTACAAAAACAAAGGCGAGGCGACACAACACCATCATCACATCTCCACCATTCAAGCTCGTAACGTGCAACATAAATATTTAAATTTACATTTTACTTTGATTTCTTGTTGGAGAGGAGGCGTTTATGCAAATCCGGCGGTGTATTTCGAGGATGAAGTATGCCCTAACCGATGGGATTATTTCATTGTTTTTATGCTCTATTCTAAAAGTGATTCCAAAATGTGCTCTTCACACGGTATCCATTTTCTTCGTGGATCTGTACTTGCGGCTGATGTAATATTGTCTGGTTAAAAGTTGTTTTAGTGCCTGTATTGTTGGTCTGGTCGCCCGTGCTGCATACGTT
Source organism: Dicranocentrus wangi (assembly GCA_036850665.1). Classification (NCBI taxonomy): domain Eukaryota; kingdom Metazoa; phylum Arthropoda; class Collembola; order Entomobryomorpha; family Entomobryidae; genus Dicranocentrus; species Dicranocentrus wangi. The sequence goes on from JAANSN010000273.1 coordinate 29,152, forward strand.
CTGCCGTACCCATCTAAAGAGTCACCTTGCCGGTTGTGGTTATATTTCTGCATGACAATAACAAGGGCATCGTGGTATGCATCCATAAGGAAAAACAATGTAGCATTTTTGGTATGTGTATTTTAAGCACATAGGTAATGTACATTGTACATACATCATATCCTGTCGATTCTGCTTTTTATCGCTTTGCCACCTCCAAAATGTTGAAAGTGATACCACCTCATAAAACTCATATAGCCTGACACATATTTAGTTTGCGTCTTGCGTCAACACAATAGCACTTTGCATAAAAGTAAATACAAATACCGAGGCTGATTGCATCGTATGCAGTTGACAGCGTATGGCGTATAGAATAGAAAGTAATTTCTTATGCTTCCATAATTGTTTGCCAATTGCATGAACAACGAATTCTACCTTTTTGTCACCAAACCAATATCATCGGTGACACTTGTACAGGAAATTACCAACTTCCTTCAAAAATATGGACGTGGAATGGAAGGTAGAAGAATAATACAAATGAAGAAAAATCAGCGATGGAAACCGGGCCGGCATGTGACGCAATACGAATATATTTTCTCAAGTGATGGCTCTGTTTGTTTTATACACGTTACGTGGAAAAATGTAACGTGAGTACAGTCAATAAAATGATTTTTATAGAGCTCATATTATTCGAATAATCAGATAACGAATGAAAGAAATCGTGAACAGCTGTCAAATATGTAGTTAAGGAATGCCTGTGCTCGTGTCCGCCCTCAGTAACAAAAAAAACCAGAAACAAAGGAAGTCACTGTTTCATTCTCCTCCAGAATGACTGTATGAATATCCTGCTCCCAAAAAATGAAGTTTGGCTTCCTTTTGTATATAAAAAGTAAGCTTATGTGTAGCATGTTTTTTGTATAACTAGGTATATGCGTTTTCTCGGAGGAAATGTCAATTAAGAACCATATTTTTTCTATTGTTGCTCTTATCTCACCTGCTTAATATTCTGTACGGGTGTGGATTCCTAAGAAGTCAAATTAATTTTTTTGAAAAAAGCAGATGCACTTCGATAAAAGGAAATTTTTAGGAGGTCAATCCAATTTTGCTTTTTATACCTTTCCGTTCCAGTATTGGTTCGGTTCAATGATACTGGTATTTATCATGGAATATCTGTTGCCAAACCTAAGAAAGTATAATCACAGGCAATCTGTATAATGCGAGAAACAAAGGAGAAACAGCAGCATTGTGTATTCAATAAAAAATATGATATATAAAATTAAAAATCCTGTTTTTTACGCTTGTCACATATTGTAAAAATATTATTTTCACGATAATCATCGATCATCCGCTTACTTTTATCCTACTTTTCGATTTACCAGCACACATTCCCAATTGGAAAATATCATTTTTTCGCTACCAAGCCTCGTGCTCCCGTTCCTTCCTGTGAATAGGTTCACGTAGCCGGGCCGTGCATTACCGCACAGCACTTTAATCGTGAATGCGGTGGATGTTCCCTGAAAAAGCATTCGTCATCTGCTCAACCTTAAAGCATAAATACTACATCCTAAAGGTTTTCCACGTTATACCATAAGTTTGTTCCTGCAATATGTGTTTCAACTTTTATCTTTGTTATATGGAAAGCAAAAGTGCGGCATCGGAAGTGAATATTTTTGTCGGGCTTTTTTCAGCCTGAAACGGGAAGCTGTAAGGAGATAAGGGTATTTTTGTGTTCGGTTGAGATACATACATCGTTGTCCTCATGTCGTGGTTGATCATGTAACTACTTCCTTTTGCCATGAATTATGTATGTACCTACATACATTTCACTCTGCTTGTAACGTTTTCATTTAAAAATGAAAAGTATGTTTTTAGTGAATGGAAAAATACAGACGAGGACAAAAGATGAGGATATGATGATGAGTAAGCTGGAAAGAACGGAGGACACGGTCAAACTTTCCATTCGGGACATTGTTTATCGTTTCTGAAGGAGGGATCGAGTCATATATGTGTTTAAGATTTGATGGATTATGTGCGAATGGAATTTGTACAGCTTTCAAAGATCCCATTTCTCGAAATCCATTCACGTAAATTGTATCCATAGTGTGCGTGGGTGGGACAGGGATAATACTCCAACCAAGCTTCATTTCAGAGTAAACTGATCAGCCTGATACAGTCATAATCGGCTTTGTGATCATGATCATATAATATCCCATTCGTTTCCTTGTGACATTGCATTCTTGCATGTGGAACAGATAGATTCGGTGACAAGGCAAGAAATTATATATATGTTCGTTATGTGTATTTGTTTAGTCGAACAGAGGGAATCGATGACACTGCAACTTTTGAAAAATGCAGATGACAGTTTATCAAGGAAGGAAATATGAATCTGTTTTAAATTGATTTCCCTGCTATACTAGGTATACTTATCCCCGGCCCATGCTCATTTAAAATTAAAATATACCAAGCGTACGGCCTACGTGTAAAATTTCATATCAGCATTGAATTGTTAATGAAGTGAAACGTTGTTGCACGGATCTTCGTTGCACATATGGCATATTATCCTTCTTTACCCGGATAGCATCCCAGTTGATATTTATTGCATATTATGATATTATACTTAAATATCTTATAAGCTCTTCTGCCTGAGCAAACATGGGAGATTACAATTTTTCAATTGCTTCCTCCTTCTCGCTCCTTTTTTCTATCTCGCTTAAAATTAGCATCTCATTTATTTATTTTTTTAAAAGCATGTACGCATTCATTGAACTTGCCACAACTTTCAAACAGCCATATGCCGGTTTTCTACAAAAAAGTGCACCAATGGTGGAGCTGTGGGTTGCATTGCAATGCATTTTAAATGATGTTCTTTGTTCTTCAGTTCTGGTATTATCCACCCTGGCAAGTTGTAAGGAAGTCGAGAAACGTCTGTGTGAATTGGATTATATGTCCATCTCTTTCGACATACTCCAAAGTACACAAAATCTTATATGTATATCGGGATACACGTGTAATGACATGTCCTCGTTAGGCTGCTGGCCAAAACAAGGAGAGAAGAATTGTTTTTCCAGTCGGGATTACATTCTTGGTTAGCACACTATATCTAATGAAATGTAACATAAGAGTAGAAAAATGCATGAGATCATGACTACACATGAACATGGGATACTGAAGCATTCCTTCGTTTATTTGCTGACCATATTTGTCCGGTTTCAAATTGGATAACGTATTTTTTCTCCTCAATTTTACGCAAGTCATCCCCATCACATGAAAGTGAGGGAGTCAATAATTAAAATAATATATGTTTGGAATACCACAAAGTTTTGTATGAGTTTACATGGAAGTTCTCATTAATCTGTCTTTTTTCCTCGAGGTGGTAGCGATATGAGACGAAAATAGTAAACTACATACACCATTTGGATTTTATTGGATTTGCTTCGTGAATGAGCTGGCAGCAAAACAATAATGCGTGCTTTTCTAGTTCTATACTACTTCACTGCAAAGAATCTCTATACTTTTTGGTGAGAATTACTCATAATTCCACATTACAACCTTTTTTGCGGTATCAATATCAAATACTGGTGTCAAACATAATGATGAGTGGCAGTGTAAACGGTTCCGAATCCGCCACAATTTTTCGTACGTGTGGATATCACTGAAATGTGTAAACTGGGAAGTGTCTCACACACTCCGTCTGGCTTTTTGTTTGACTCATGCCAACACTCGGAATTGAAACCGACAGGATGACGTATTTCATTTACCGACTACTCTCGCTCCTCTTCCGATACGCCGTATCTTTCCTTTATCTTCCAAAAATTCTATTTGCCTTTCTTTTGCTCAAACACGGGGTATATATGTAACACCAGATATTTTCGTTTTCACAGCACATCGTTATTCAAATAGAAGCATACAGTTTGATTGGAGCTCCTTACGGACTTGCACTCCAGAGGAACAAGTACACATTCAAATCTTGGAGCACTAATGCCAAAGGAGAAATAACCAGATTAGAGTTAATTTTGTGTACTCTGATCTCTGATCTGATCACCTTGTCTCTGCATGACTGATATCGTACTTGAGCACATACCTTCCACTTTCCTGCCTCGATAGGGATATAAACGACACCCGACTTTTTAATATAAATTGTCAAGGTAGTTGTGCATCCCATTTTCGATACAGATGGCATGCTTCATGGCTCCTGGAAAAACATCTCTTGATCTGGTCTGGGGACACGTAATGCAATTTGACTTACTTCCAGTCCAATGCCTCATTAAATTCTGATTCTATATAATTACGTCGATGAGTATCAAGGTTCTTGAACCACACTTGGGGCATGTCCTTCCGTCTTTCATCTTCCCTAATTGGACACACTTGGAGTAAATTTAATGTATACAGGAGTATGAATAGAGCAGCTCATTCCGTATGAATTTCCATCAAAGGACAAAAATAAATTGTGGTTTGTGCTCTGTCACGCCATATAGCTCATATCGATCTTCTTCTCCATTACACTGTGTTACGTTACCATTTACAACGAAGCATGCCGAAGAGTTTATTTTTTTAATGAGACCTCCACATCGGCTTAAAAACTTGGCACATTAAAGAAACGTTCGTCTCACAATTCACTATTTCGTCCTCGACGAGTGAGAAAAAATCCGTGTTTATGGATATGCCAGTACGTTTAGCAAAATGAAGCAAGTCCTACAAGTAATTCCAAGATTAGGAAAAACTCTGTCAAGGATAATGTGACTGATGACATGCATTCATAATCGACGAAAAATTCATCCATTCCATGCAATTACTTTTCCTTATTATTGGTCATTCGCTAATTAGCACAGACTACACATTAAAAATACTTTTTAACAGCTTTCCACTCAAACGTCAGCTTCTTTCAATTTTTCAAAGTTGTTAACGCTCAGTTTTGAAGTACATTCAACACTGCATTTTTCGACTGCATTGGCACATGCTCTCTTGCTATCAGGGAGAGCAACGGGAGTTGAAAAACAACAAAAATAAATTTTTCACAAGGAAAAAAATTATCCTCTCCTTCAAGTCAATGTAATCTCGTGGCTAATTTATTCGATACGCTTTTGCATCTCCTTCATTTCATCAACTCAAAACATCCGTGTTATTTATCACGAGCGAGCAGAGAGTTTCAATGCAAAGCAGAGCTATTTTTTAGAGACCGGCTTCCATGCATTTTTCAACAGTTTCGTGCATCCATTTCTTTCTCTCTCTAATCATTTCTGTTTTGTCAGAGGTCATCTCACTCACACAGGGCAACTGTGAAAAGGTCACAATATAATTTTCAGTTCAGCCAAGTACGATAAATATGACGATCAGAAGATAAAGTTCAAATAGAGAGGTCACATACATATAGTCAAATACAACCTACAGGAAAGTACCATCATCCAAGCCAGGTCCATGGTTATCTGGGATTTTTTCTGGGCATTATGTTGTTGTCCACATCGTACACGAGAGAAAACTTTGTCAAGTTATAAATCGTCCTATAGTCATGCTACTCATGCTCATCCTTTTTGTACTACCCAAGCAAGCCATCGTTTCAGTTTCAGGGGACGGTAGACACAATATTCTTTTGATTTTACCTTTTTTTACACAGACACACACACTCCAAAAAGCCAACAAGGAACTAGAATAAGATAAGTCTGCCGCTTTTTATTCATTACCCCGTCCAGCAAGTTATAAATGGAGTCGCAATTGCAGAAAACAAAACTTGTTTGTGCATTTTATACTTCATTACCTATTTAAAGCTGTGTCAGAGGAGATGTAGCAGGAGCAGAAAAAAATCCTTCATTAGCTGGTATGTGTATAGTATACTGTATACATACCCAAATCATATTCAACTTCAATCAAATAATGCAGCGGCAGCATCAGTATAAAGCGCAACAGCCGAGCCATACAATGTATTTTTTTATTATTGTGCAAAAAAGTAGGCCAGACTCTACATCACACAGATCACAGCTGGATAGATATGATGCGCTGCTGGAGTGTCTGGATTTTTGGGCTAGAGAGATTCTTTGATAAAAAACAAAGCAACCATTTTACAATGCTGGGAGCTTCTGATGAAAAAGTTATTTATGGAGTTGTTGTTTTCCATTTAGTCTCTCGAGAAGTTATTATCGAGAGCCAACCATAACCCATATTTTACCTACCCTTCTTATGATGTTCTACCAAAACCCAACTGTATTTAGGTAGAAATTCGAGCTTAGCACTTTACGTACCCAAAGCAAGCCATAACGGTTAGTTCATCGATTTGTTCGTTAAAAAAGATTAAGAAGCTATATACCTTTCAAAAAAAATATGAGCAATCGGGTTTCAACAGGTTTTTTTTTGCTTTTCCAAAATTGTGTTTGCCGTAATTAGAAAAGTCTTCCGTTGTAGAGTATTTGCAACCTAGGCCCTTCCTGCTAACTCATATTTTAAAACTGAACAGATTTTTTTCTCCTTTTCTCAGAAGAGATTACCACAAGAGAGATGTATTATTCACTGTACGATGAAGAGTAAAAACAGGAGGAGAAGGAATCAAAGAGGAAAAAAGGTTTTAAAGTCTTTTTTCTATTTGTATTGCTCCTTGCTAAGTATAAAGATTGTAAACAAAAAGGGTTCACTTGACTTGCCTGCAAATGGCTCTTGTGCTTCTTTTTTTTAAATACCTTCTTTATATAATAATTTCCATGATCATATTCTGTGTAGCTCATCATCCTAGATGAAACAAAATCTGAGTATCTTATTGTGTGCGTACACCCATAGTGTAGTTGGCGATGCATAACTACCAAAAGAGATGTAAAAAAAAGACGAGGAAAAATATCATAAAAGCTGATGTTCACCATTTACACATGGTTGTCGTCGTCGTCTTTTTAAAAAACACGATGAGTTCATCTCCTAATGATAATGCTTTCGAGGTGTATAGTGGTGGTGGTAATGTTGGTCTGATGAGAAAAGGTGCATAGCATACAGGAGGCTTCTTTTTATTACGGGATTAGGAAGATTTTCATGAATGCGAACAAAGGAAACTCACGGTACACCACTCGGGTGATGGATATATCAAGATATGCACTTTGAAAATGTGTGTTATACCAGTAGTCGCTTTGGCGTTCTCATTTCATAGAAACATTTACGAAAAAAGTTGGCATTGTAGCTCTGCACACACACTACATTCACTAGAATTCGTGCAAAGTATGTGTGTCCAGAAAGGAGAATGTGCAGTGGGTTTGATCATCATCATCATCATGGTCTTGTTGCTACGCCAGTACCCATTTGCATCAGCTTCCTAGTCGGCGTTTCATGAGAAAAACAGCTTGGAACCAGAAATTACAACAATGGTAAGGTATACACGGAGAGGCAGGCAACCAAAAATGCTATTTTGGGAGAATTGATTGCAAATAAATGCATCAATATGTATTTCTTACGTAATATATGTTTTATACGAGACTGGTTAGGGGGTATTTATGGACATTGGATATTCTTCAATGGAAATTTTGCGCCGGTGCAGACTGACTCACTTCTTTTGTTCAATATACATCCCAATTCAATGCGGTGAGTGGAAAAATGATTTCCATTTCGATTGTCATTCCTCTTTCCATATCCCCGTAAACTGTGGTACTTTATGGGACGTTTGTAGACGGCTAATCGTAAGTGAGATTTTTGGTGGGCAAGGTCAGTTTTCATTTTTACTTTTTTTCTACTTAAATAGACTGGGTGGCATGATTAATGAAGTGGATTGATAATCTGATAATGACGCACGTCATGGGAATACGCCAAATTTGTTGGGATTTATAGCTGTTTGGAGAAAAAACTTGACTCACAGCTTATTGTGCATTCCCAAAATTATTCTGCAAGCATCGGAGGAGACTCCCACCCAACAAATGAAACTTTTATTGTGTAAGATGTATACTTTCATAAAAATAAATCATTTGGGGGACTCGAAGGTTGTCCATGGTTGGAGGATAGATTTGAAATCAGGAATGGACTTATGGAAATACGTACATCATGGCGATGCTGATGCAAAGGGGGAACACCCTTGCAGACAGGATTAAGTTTTTATAGGTAGTTAGGAAGAAAGATGCATGCATATTATTATTACTGTATCCATATAATTGGTGTGAAGCGGCTCTGGTATAATTTTCAAAAACCGGCTTTACTTATACAGTGTGTGCATGTTTGTGTGAAGTATATGATTACTTTTTAGAGATCACCTTCAGTATTATACCGAAAAGTTGAGTCAGTAGTTTTCCTGTGCTGCAGCAGCAGCAGTAAGTAACGTAGATGCATTATACTGCATATTATTACACTACGGCTGCTCTGCTTCTCTCTACTCAGGCAGGAGCCAAATGGACTGGTCCGAGAGTCTCATTTCTTGGTATTGGTATTCCACATTAAGCACTTTTGGTGTGTACGTGTGTGTGTGTGTGTGCTTGTGTTATACAAAGTGGAATTGAGCTCTGTGCTCTGTAAGCCCATCCTCCTGAGTGGCTACCCTTCCCATAAAAAATGTGAACAAAGAGAGGAAAACCAATGTTGGTCTATGTGAAGTTGCCTTTGGGAAGAATCCACTGTCGACCATGGTCACAGAGAGACCTGCTGTTGCTTTTGTGCAAGCTTAACCAGCTGATTCTCTCAACATTGGGGTGCATTTGTGGAAACAGGAGAATGTTCGATGAAGACTTTTCTATATAGCAAAATGGTGTATGTGGAGAGGGATACGGCAGAATTCAATAATTCTGATCGCATGATGTGTGCGGATAGATATTAGAGGTGAGTGAATGAATGGTGATAGTGATGAGTTTCGCTAAAACTGTACCACCTCACCTTGATTGAACAGGTCGAACTCCTTGATTGAATCAAAACTGGAATCATCATCAGCACAATTTCCTGAGAACCTGAAACATTTATACCAGATTTATATGTGCCGTGCCTTGAATTGCGGCCTCCTGTCATTTCTGTAAAGGTGGACTGAGAATTACGACTGACTGGCTAAATTATGTCTCTCTCACCCACAAGTTCTGTTTCTAATCAAGAGTATTCAAGGCAAAGTTTTAAAAAATACAAAGTACTTAATACGTTTCTTCGTATTCACCATCCACTCCTCCCCACCACCTTCATTTCATGCCTATCAATACACACATTTAAAAATATTCTCGGGTTAAATTTTAAAATTCTATGGATGAACAAATGTTGACGGTAATTTAATGGCCAATTTCAGCCATATTCGAACTTGTCCGAGATAGTATCTCCCTTAATCCATAACTGACGTTAGCCGTCTGGCACAGACACACCTTGCATAAATTCAAGACGCTCCAGAAGCAACATCAATAAATTCTGTGTTGAAATCACCCTGTGAAAGAATCGACCGACCTGAGTTGTTCAGAAATAAGTCTTGCCTCGCTACCTGTGAAGCTCGTCACACCTCTAGATTTTCCTTAGGTATTAGCCATGCATTTCGTCATCTCCCTACCTCTCTCCATCATCCACAATCCAAATGTACAGAATCATTACAAAAAGGGTTGCACACATCGTATACATATAGCCTTCGCTCCGTCTCCAACTTTCTTTGTGTTTCTGTGTCCACCACTCATCGTGTGTATACTGAAACACCAGTTACCATGTACGTACACATGTATCTACATGTTCTCCAAATGGCAAAGAGCTCTCTCTCTATGAGCAAATGCTGTTGCTACTCACATCGACATCATAGTAGAGCTTTTTCATGCTCACTCCAAACAAAACTCCTCTGTTCATCTATGTACTTCAACTTTGGTAACGCAACGTAAGTAACCATACGAGAGAAGTGAGAAGACTGGTTGTTGATTTGGATAAAGTGGTTCTTCCTTGTACATCAGAATGCCAGTACTGCATAGGACTTGGACTGAGGAACACACGCACGTTACGTTCATTCGTCTGAAAATCGCTTGCTCGCTAAATACACATTACACGCACGTTACATATATTACACTTAAAGATACATCACATCTTTTTTCATACATTTACCAAAAATTCATATAGAGATGCATTTACTTTAAATGATCAGCCACTTGTACTATTACAATTCCCAACGAGAGTCAATAATTTTTGAGTCAGCCAGTCAGTCATAAAGTACATAGGATTAGTAAAATCAGTCAATTTAACCAATACATCTTCACCATTTACCTATCGTTATTATTACACATCACAATCCTTGATTTCTCGGAGTTTATTTTACAGTTGTCTTCTTCATTTACACAATTTGCCATAAGACACGAGAGAAAGGCGTCGTGAATTTATTCAGTCAGTCTCATTCAACAGCTTACACGGAAAAGTAAAAAGAAAGTCGAAGACACAAAGTTGGAAATTACATATAAAGTTCCGCATATATTTTTTCGCAATTTACACTCCTTATACTTACCGGTTAATCTTTCACGATAATAAAAAGTCTGAAGTGTGTGAACTCTAAGATAGAAGGGAAGTGTTGTTTGAAAGGGAAAAGATTTTGTGTACACCAACGGGAAAATATCAACTGTGATTTTGTGCTAATGATCATCATCACCTCCCCGTTTCCCTACAACAAGGTGCCATTTTGAAAGGAAGAGTGTGAGTGTTGATACAAATCCGGGAAAATGATAGACGTGATAGACCCGTCTTCTCCCAACAAGTACGGTGTTGTTGCACCTGACACAACAGAAGCTCCTGACCATCACACCCACCACCACCATCATCATCATGAAGCAAACACGATATCAGCGTCGTCCCCGATTATGGTAGGCACGACGGTGGTTACTTCGTCCAACTCGTCGTCATCCCCGTCTTCCCTGTTGGCTCGGGGAAGGGGATTACTGGATACGTCGGGGATTGCTTTGGAAGATGATGTTGACGACGCGGAAGAGGATGACGGGGATCAAGAGGAGGATGAAGAGGAGAACCGGATTTACCCCAGTCATGCAAGCCCCCTCAAGGCAAGCTTGTTGGATTACGTGTTGAGTGAAGTGGCCAACAACAATGCAGCACGTACCGGCACCGCAATGGATCTCGAACAGCAAGCCCAACAGCAACCCCGTCGGAGAAAATACGCATTTAACCCGGAGGAGCACGATGTGCCCCCACATCTAAGTGAGTATTACGAGCGGAATGTGATTGCAGTGTTGAACCGGTGTGACCCCGGATGGGGTCGTTGTTACAGTTGTGGCCATCCTCCGGTCCAAGGACTCGAGGAGGACTCTGTGATGAAGCCGGACATCAGGAACGGAGTACAAGTGGCCCCAGACGAGGACACGTTTTGGAATTATTACAATTACAAAAGTGACTATCGGACTTTTGGTGACGACCACCATCAGAATATTAGTAACAGTGCTAATTATCAGTATCATAGTGAGCCGTCATCGCCATGGATCGCTGGCACTACGGCACCATGGTCGAATTTCTTCTCAGGTGGAGGAACCCCTGCCCTGGAGGGAGCTACTTATTTCCCTGATCATAGAATGAGATATAATAGCGAGGGAGGGAATACGACTGGAAGTGATCTCGATAATATTGCAAATGGAAGTGGAAGCGGGGGAAGTGGTGGGGGCCCGGTGATGATGGATGACGAAGAAGTATTCACTTTTGATGTAAGTTGGAACAATCTTCTTGTTAGATTTATCAGATTCACCTTACACTTCCGGCATGCCCGTGAGGCATTCCGTAACTCGTGTGTACATGCACGTACCGTACCTTCCACGCAATTTATATCCTGTTTTTATAACCTTTGTTGTCTCAGAATCGTATAATGTATACAATGTCAGTTTCCATCTGACTTGGCATGTCTTCCTCGTTCCATCACTTTTTACTAAACAAGTGAATGCAGTATGTATAGCATGCATACACACACTTCTTGCTTCGTTTTCTCCAGACTCCGTGAAGTGGGCATGCTACACGGTTTCTGGCATAATCATTTATTTTTCGCAGACCGAAAAACAGAACATGCTCTCCAACTTAAAAACTTCACTGCAGATAATGCAGATGCTTTCCCTCTCATGGGCTCCTATAGCTCCATGTGCGATTCTCTTTGTGGAACAGAGAACTCCCGTCCTCCAGAGATAGGACGGTTCTACTTTCCGTGAAATAACTCTGATAGGAATCTCTCTGGAGGTTAAGTAGTCACATAAATACATAGAGAAGCTCGTTCTCCAGTCAGTGCGAGCTCACAACCCATATTTCTTATCGGTATGAGTTCCAGTTATAAAAGTTTGTAAAATATTGGATGACTACGGTGATTCCCTCAGTTACTCATATCGATTTACATTTTTCCTCCAAATGAAATTGCTCCTATTTGGGTTCCCTATCGAATATAAAAACATATACAACATAGTTAGCAGTTTTCAGTGAGTTTTTTCTCATTTCGCTGGCTCCCGGCGACACGAACCCGCATCCAAGAATTTTGATTTGATTCACTGCGCTCTCACTTTTTGCTCTCTCGATCGTTTGCTCCCCTTTATCCGAACAAGAAGCTGAACAAGCCAAAAACTTTCCTCATAAATGTATCCGACTGGATATTTTACATGTATTGCCGATTCATCTGATCCACCCAACCTGATTTCCTCGAGTTGTTCTCGATTCTCAGCGGGTTCGTGATCTCACATGGATATGCTTTGACAGTCGAGGAAAATCTTTGTGATTTAGATAGTTCTCGTAAAAAGAATCTCCAGGAAGTATATACACCTTTTTATTACTTTAGAGCTGGGCTGATGAAATAAATCAGTCCGATGATATCATGATCATCATCACATCCTCACGTAATTTTATGTGTAGTCATGAACTCCTTCATCATTGACATTTATGAGACAAGGTTAATTAAAAAGAAGTTCGTGCTCTGCTCTCTTGAACCAAACTATTTCCGTTTAAAACTGACTTCAATATCCAATGTCAAGTTTAGTCTTGCTCTGGCTTACTGAAACTCAATTTCTCTCCCGTTTTAACAGCGCGTTTCGCTTTAATCTCCATATTTCATCTGTATTTTGTCATGCTTTTCATTTTTTTTTACTGCTGATGTATAAAATTTAGTGTATTCTGACTTTAAAAATCACGCTTCCCATTACGCAGGGTTCTCTCATAAAATAATTATATATCTACTTTCGAGGCAAAAGTTTCAGAAATCATGTAAGGTTATTTTGACCTGGAAAAATGTTCCTTTGACATCTACGACTTCCTTTGCTGAATCATCATCCACTTTCCTATTTCTTTCTTTTTTATTACATTTTCTTGTTAAATAAATTAAAAGGAAGGCGAACAGGAATCCTCAAAGGTAAAACCTCTCTCTCTCTCTCTCTCTTTCAGAATAAGAAATCTAAAGAACTTTATTTTGCTTTGGAGTTTTAGTCCACTAGAAGGGGATTTTATCGTGAAAAAACTTTCTCAAGGGGATTCACTAATGATTTTTTCTCTTCAAAATCTATATATGATATAAGAGCTTTTGTTCGTATAAAGAGCACAACGTTAAGGAAGACCTCTAGGTTACGAAATGAATAGGCAACCTAAACGTGTAAATCGGATTAGATTACGTTTTCTCGCCGAAGAAAGTCCAAGTTTTTTCCCATCTCTTGGGAATTACATATTTTCTAACATACGAGGTTGAAATATAGGTAGGGTGGGTATCTAGCTACGCTTAAATAATATGTTTTGGACTATGTTGACATTGTTTTTTTGCATAGAAAAGTGGCCAAAAACTGTATGAAATTTTCAGGCCATTTGCCCTCTCAAAAATCCAGTTATTTATGATGTCCGTGTTACATGATACACACACACACACACACACCCACTTCCAACCATTTTCCCTCACTTCTCTTGCTTTACTCATTGCTGTCCTCTGAATAAAAAAGCGTTCCCTAATGGGGTTAATTCAACTAACTTTGCTCCAGCTGTTGTGTTATTTTTTCGGAGACTCGCATCCTAAAACACTATTAACTTTTAGGGATACTCACTCAGGCATTTTCCGCCATGCATATTTCACCCGTAGTCATTAAGAAACAGAGCAGTGGTGCATGCGTTGTGTATGCTGTATCTTCTGTAGGGGTAAAGCAAATAGGTTCTTATGCATTTTTTATGTTGAAGGTCACGTACGATACACACGGTACACACACAAATAGTGCAGATAAGAAGAGAATACCTTCGTGTGCGATCGAAATAGCCAAAGTTTCTTTTTGACTGTCACCTCATTGTCGTCATCATAAAATCACTAAGGATTTCCCTTTCCCGGTACTCCTTGATATATATATTTTTTTACTTATTTCTCCAGCCCGCTAGTTTCTCCAGTCAGAAGCGGAGATGTTTATTGGGAAAGTTAAAATGATATTTTTAACAGTAGCTTGCATTGCATACCTGGTTTTCCCGTCGAGGAAGCTTGTAGGTTGAATGCTGCTGTGCTCTGCTAGCACCAGCAGATCCCAAAATCAGTTGACTGTGTTGATATGAGTTGGAAGCAAAAGCTCAATCTCTCAGTTTTTCATGTATCTTCATTAATATATGTACATATAGTCTTATAGACACATTCTTCACGCACAAATTCCCCTGCCCTCGTGTGTTCAAGTGTGGATACCAACGTCTGTTTGTTCATGTTCATTCGTTGTGTTGGGAGGATTTGATTCAATGACTTTTATTACTCTTATCTACCGTATGAACATTATGTACACAGCAGTCAGCACACACACACACACAAGTAAACGTTGCATTCGACATAAAGAAAATTGTCATTGGTTTCTTTCTATTATTACATTCACCATTTGTATAACTAACAACCAACAAAGCATGCAGGTTTTCTGGGCGAGGATGGTGCATGTGAGCTGCAAATGTGCTGAGGATTTTTCTTCTCTGAGACAAAAGCTTATCGATTGAGGTTATCCTTGTAATACATATAAGGCAGACTGTTATGCACGCGGAGCTGTCTGGTAGATATTTTTTTTGAGAAGTTGAGCTGAGCTTTTGACAAAAAAAACTGCTCAATCAAGTGAATAACAAGTTTATGCATGTTATGCGACGCTACTATATTCTGGTAGACCTTAGCATTAAAGGCTTATCAAGTGAAAAGTTAACTAAACAAGTATATGTGTATGTACGAATGTACGTATATGTACACATTTACGTTTTCTTACTTATATTACGCTCGACTTTAGCTATGGTGAGTCTGGTGAGTCACCTTTTGTGTGCAATTGGACGTGGTAGAGAGTTATGTGAACGATAAGCGCGTGTGTTACAGGAAGATTAGCGATAAGGTCAACAAAATTGCCAACAAGTTCGATACGGACACGCTGACATCTAATTCTCGGAAAAAATTGAAAACAAAATTAGCTAATTTTGGGGGAAATGCCTATATTAATGCAGATCCAATCCAGCATATAGTATACAAGGTACATATCATGTATTGTATATATGGAAAAATGATTATTATTACCCGATACAAGTATGCGTATTTATAGGTTTTTTATGTGTTATGAATGCAAAACAAGAGAGCTCTTTGTTTACCATCGTCGTTGGTAGTTTTCATGAGGAGGCTCTATTTGAGATGATTTTCTTATCGTATCGTG
This sequence comes from Dicranocentrus wangi, assembly GCA_036850665.1. Taxonomy (NCBI): domain Eukaryota; kingdom Metazoa; phylum Arthropoda; class Collembola; order Entomobryomorpha; family Entomobryidae; genus Dicranocentrus; species Dicranocentrus wangi. The sequence continues at coordinate 44,670 of JAANSN010000273.1, forward strand.
TTGTAGCTGTAGCGTAGTAGCAATGAATGCTCTATCTGAAAGCTTATGACTACTCACAAAGCGTACGTTTTGCTACATACATTTTACGACTTGGCATTGGCATGCTCCTCTTAAGTCTCCGAAGCCGATAAAATAAAACAACTGCTTCTTTCTCCCTCGTATTATTATTTTCCTTATCGGGTATAAAGGCTGGTATTATTTATTAACACTTTAATTGGCCTTTCATAGGAAAACTTAATATAAAACTGTTTCATATGTGGCATAGGAATATTTACGCCCAAATAATATAGGAAATGAAAATTGTCACATCCAATTGATAGAGCGTGTACAAAAGTATTCTCCTCTTCTGGAGAATTTTCAAATGCAACCGGCACAGTTGCAGCTGCTGCAGAAGTCATACAGAAAACCCAATACTGGTATGACCTACTTTTGGCGTTTGTGACGTTCCGTCTGTATTTCTTCCATGGTCTGCGGACAGTAGAGCAAGCAAACACAAAGTCGTAAAATTTGAAAATTTTCCATTACATATCCATACTTCAACATTGATCATTACTTGTCATGCCGCGTGTACAGCACATTCCTTTCGTGTCAAATGTTATAATGAGCCCATCATGATAGTTGTGACGGTCGGGTTTCGTCAGTGTTAGTCATTTTACGCATAAAGACCACCGTCAATCGAGAGAAAATTCAAATTGTGTAAGCAATTTTTAAGTCGAGGCAAGTAGGTAATTAACTTTGCCACTTTACATATTATACAATTAAAAGAATAATTTGTTGTTTTTGCTCGCACATTTTTTTTCCTGGGGTGGCTTCTTCGCTAAATCACCTTAGGATTTGCTGTGATTTATGCGAGTTATCTAAACATGTAGAATTCGATGAATGAGCAAAAAATGGAGTTTGCTGTGACTGTGTGTAACTACCTAGTCTTTTTTTGCCACACGTGTAGAGTAACAAAGTAAGAACAAACATATGAAGGACTGTACTTTAGAAAATTATCCAAAAGGGTCTCACTTAACTTCGTTATTGTATTCCTTTTTCCACTATAATCTTTACACAATATTTTTATAATATTGTTTAATTTTTGTTTGCCAAATCGACAAGTAAATTTTCATGTTCAATAGGAAATCAAATGACTTGCAGGTTTGCAAAAAAAAAGTCCATGACACATATTTTCGCATTGCCTCTTATTAGAAAAGAAAACTCGAAATTTTGCATTGAAAAACTGCAATTTTTAAGTCATGTGGGCCTTAGGTACATGGTACATATATGGCCTTTTTCTCTGCTGTTGTTTACTTCTGGGGCGAGTCACTTTTCAAAATAAAATATACGCAACTGCATCCATTTCCAAATGCTCTAGAACTCCTGTTTTCAGTATACAAATTAGCTTATGTGCAACACGACTGTGGTATTAAAAAGTGCATTGCTCGGTGAAGAGGAACATATGTGGGTGGTACTGTCCTTCTCTTGCCGTATTTCAAACAGGGGAAAATTGTTGATATCGATGTCATTGCTCCTGTCCGTCGCTCATACATTATGTGCATGCAGAAATGTTTAGGTTCTTTGCCTGAAGAATAACATGCAAGATTATTGGCCCCAATAAGTGTGTTTTGTCGTCACTCGAATATTTTGATGTTGACAACAATATATGAGCAAAAATGAAAAGGGTATTGAATACACTACCCTCTGCTTTTGAATGCAAATGGACACTGTTCAAATTGAAATGTACCAGTTCAAATGCGTATGCCTTACGCGTGCGTGTGATGTCATTGGGGTGCACTTCACATTGCCTAGATATTGTAAAGTTTTTCTGATTCCAGGCCAAAACGTTGTTTGTCAGAGTTGATGACTGATATACAACAACAAAGCCAGAATACAGATTCCAGAAGTTACACTACTCCACTTGGAAGTTTTATTAGCTGCCTATCGCACCGTTTTGAAGTGTTTTTAAATTGCGATGAAGTTCGAAGGTTCTCCAATCAATTATCTTATCGTCATCATCACCCTCCTTTCCTAATGAATAGTTTAAATGTCACTTTAATGCGTGCACTGTGCGCTCTGGTGACATCATTTCTCCATTGTTTGCTCAACATGACTAACTGCACGTGTATCACGATTTGCCAACTTGGCTTGTGCAGTGAACACATATATTCATAATAATCCCTTCCCCGTGTGTGGACTTTTGGTTTACTTAAAGCCTGGCAAACGTACACACGCAAAACGGCATCAAAAATGTTTTGAGGTTTGTGGTCACCCTCACTGAAATATAGATTACGTAAGTGGTTCCCCAAAAATTTCGTAATTTTCCAGGAAAAGGACAACCTCACTTCTCTAATTCTGCCTGAATTGTATTGTGTTGTTTTTGCCAGTTGTGTTTTGACACATGTGTGCGCGAGAGGAGATGCCTAAATGTTTATTGGAACAAAATGTTGGGAAAGGGTTTTCGTTCCAGTTTTAAGGAAATGAAAACATTAGGATCGCCCGAACCACTCAAAATACTGTTTGTCTGTGTCATTTTTATCACCTCTGTGTGTATTGCTCATCCTTGCGAAATCCTGACCTCACCAAAAATCGGAATAAATTGTATTGTGCCATTTTGACAGTTGATATATTACGAGGATTGAGATTAGTGGTACATTGAAACGAATCGTTTCCCTGAAGCTGCTTCATAAAAATAATTGACAAACTATGGTACAAATAATATAACGTAAGTGAAATAAAAACTGTGACCGTAAACACATTTTGTAACATCATAGTTTGTCATCAACAAGCATCCTCCCAACCGAGGTATACTTGAGGCAAAAATTTCACAAGGTTTTGGTCTCCTCAATTTAAATTGAATTCCACATCCCAGCACATGGGATATTATAGTCAAACCAACCACGTGAAAATTTATTGATCTGACATGTATCCCTATTGCAATGTGGTGTTGTAAATTGCAAAATGGAAATGTGATTGAAGTGAACTATATAACATACAATTGTACTTATTGTAATAAGCTGCATAAAATAGTTTACTAAAATGTTTTCACTTTTTTGTACGTCATGTGTATGTATGCTCATAGAAATCCTGTGAGTATATTGATCACCTCATTTGCATTCATTTCATTTATCACTAGAAAAATGTATCCCTTAACTGTAATGGCGCGACTATCTTAACGACCTATGGTGGGTACTTGCGCCTAAGTTTTTCTATGAGTAGTGTCTGAGAGTGGCTTCACTTCACTTCACATCACTTCATCGCTGATGAGCAATGGTGTGTGGCTGGGTTGGTGCGACGTCTGCAGCAATTAAAAAGGAAACATGCTTTGAACAAGACTAGCCGTCATGTACAAACTGTATGAGTCGTGTACATTGAAAGTAAAAGTGGAGAATTATTACACTTGAGTAATGAATGCAATAAATGCATATGCATCAGCCATTAAAGTTTTTTTTCTAGATACTTGATTCAGGTCAGGTTAATGAATGCAGGTTGCAGTTTGCAGTAATAAAACCACTTGAACTGAATTCCTTTTTAAAATAAGAAATTGATTTTGTGAAAAAATGCTGTCAAAAAATGTAATTGTAAAACGCATTGAATTCTAATGTAAATTATTTGCATGCAGTTTCAAGAAAGGGAAGAGTGTTTATAATTTAATTAGGTAAAAATGAGATAAGGAAACCTCATACGATGGATTTGTGAAGGCCACCATTACAAAGTTGCATTTTGCGTGCACATGTATCCCCCAACGTGATTATTATTAGTGTTGAGATTGAGATGTTTGCTTTTACACATAACATGCTCAGATACTTCGCTTCACTTGCCAGCAGGCCACACGAAAGTGACCACAATTTCCTTTCGATAAGTTAAAATATAGTCGTATAGTCATGTGAGCTTTTTATACCGCATCGTAACAAAAAAGTAAATACTCCACAATAACAATTTTTTGTGTATTTATAATTTCATTTCTTATTTTGTCTTTATTTTTCTAGGCGAGGCTGTTGTCCGAAGCGTTTTTGTCCTCTGGTCGTGTGGATCACACTATCCAGCTCATGGCGTACCATCCCGACTATCTCGAGATCTTTTTGCGAACTCATCACTTCCTCATGAGAGGAGATGGACCACTTCCGTACAATTTCCGTAATTATATTGCAATCATGGTAAGCATTACACATTAACTTGGAGTATTCTTGTAAAAATAAATTTCACTGCTATTACTCTTATGCACACGCATGCGCCCAACCGTTGGTAAACTTATCAGCATTCATATTAACAGCAGAGAATAGTATATTGACACAGATGTGATATGTGATCCATCCGTAAATCCAAATGAGCTTATAATATGAACTCAGAGTCTAACTGTATAGTGAAAATATGTAGTATAATATATGAGTTATGTGATGATAACGATAAAAACTTTGTTTTTCCTCTCCACTCACTCATCTCATATATGATTAAAGTAGGGATCATACACACGTGGCGTCTCACTTCACTTCAGCTCCCAAAAAATATTATTATTGTTCTCTCTTTGTGACTTGACTTTTTGGACTCATTTTTTGCACTTTGCATCAATTGCTCAGAGCTAAAAAGCACGACACCGTGTGGTATAGTGATGAGGATGATATAGCAGAAAAATGCATTTCTTCTTGAGTTGTTGTCACCCATCCAAATCCATGTTATTTATCAACATGCATGCTTAACGAGGATCCGCAGAGAAACGCTAAAGCCGCACGCAGTCATAGATTCAAAAGCCATCAGTACAAAATAGCACCAGCGGTCGATCAGGGTTCTTGGCCGTTCATTTCATTTCTTTTCAAATTCGAGTCAGCAATATACCATTAATAATACACAATCAATCAGTTGCTCATTGTGTTTCACATTTTCACATGGGCATTGTAAAGTTGCAATGCAAAAAGGAATTCTTTCGCCTGAGGGAGGACACTAGAAATTCGATTCGAAGGATGGCTTTGCTGAAATGCGAGATGTCTTGCTGAAAAAACCAATTCAACAAGGCTCATTGTATAATGTAAAACTTTGAAGGATGTTTTTTTCGTGAAATATTATATAGAGACTCACTTTTTCACATTTGGACTGCTGCTGAATTATTATACATATCTCCGTTTGCAGATACCACAATTACACAAGTAATTGAGTGAACGCACAAAATTATGCGTGAATTGTGGCGAAATTGAGATTGGGAATGTGGCGAGGTGATTGGTTAGGTCGTTACGATGTATGATCATTTCCCAAGGTTGCTTTGTTAAAAAGAGGATTAATTGTGCGTGTGCGTACACGGTGCGTAAAGGAGAAAGGGATGTGGGGATGCGGATGGTCAAAAGCGTTATGATGTTGACTATAAGTGGCCGCGCCTTTGGCAATAAATCTCAAAAGGGGTAGCATATTTTAGCTTAGCAATTTATACTATCTTTGTTGGTCATTATCAACCACAACCACTACAGTAAAAAGGACAAAGTTTGCAGTTGACTTGGTTTGTAAATAAAATAGAAATCTACGCAAACTTTCGATTTTCTGAATAATACAGATTGTCACCGTTAACCCTTTAAGGGCATACAGTGACAAGCCGGTGCACTTTTAGCATGTCAAGCATCTTTTGAAACGTATGTTTTGAACTGCGTGCCAACGCCACAAAAAACCTGGCTCACTACACTAATCATCCATATTTATATAGTATGTGTATGTATAGTATAGTACTTTATATCAGTTTGTGTTAAACTTGTTTGTCATTACGGACATAAGACACCATCATGGACACTAGTTTTTGTCGCTTCTGATATCGTCAGTGTGTGTGTGTGTGTATAGCGTGCCTGGTTCAAGGATAATGACTGAATTTTTTTTGGAATTTGGAATAAACTAAACTAGTCGATCCATTTTATGTTTCGCCATCTTCACCATCAACAATGTCACCTTCCATGTTATTACACTACAAACCATAAGCAATTTCACATTTCTTGAACTGCACGCTGCGCCACTACTACTAGGCTACCAGTCAGCAAAGATATATTTGTATTTTATTCAAATGATCATTCAAACCAGCAAGATTTTTTTAAGATTTAATTTTTTGTCATATTCACTTTATCTCATTTCAATACTTCCAGCATAAATTGGCAACATTTCAAAAAAGAAACGTCATATCATTTCACACATGCATCCTGCTACCTGTAGGTATTTTTCAGGTCATCTTGATAAGCAGCCGCTGTGATATACATGGATTTATTTTGTTTCTTACTTAATTTATTACTTATCCCCCTTTTCCCAACAATAGCGGCAACAATAATGTTTCCCTTTTTTGCAAAACAAGCTTCAAACCTGCACGCACAGTCAATACAAAATATCACCACAGTCGTAAATTTCAAAGGAGTCTTGGTATAATTTTATGTCTGTCGGTTTAGAAATAATTGAGGAATTTACACAGTTATTACATTGCTGTGTAGTTTCATTTTTTCATTAATGGACACATTTTATTGGCCATTGTTACACATGAAAAAAGAAAACTATAACTGATGAGTTAGGCAGAGTCTACCTAGGTAGTTATTCACAACATGAACAACTTTTTTGTGTTTGACAATGACGATACTGTGATTGCAGACAACAAAGTCATTTGAGAATAGGGAAAAGGTAGAGTTCGTCATGTGTGCATGTGTGTGACCACTAATTAGATGGTTAAATCATGTAAATCCACCCATTTATATGGTACTTGTGGATTGTGGAATCTGAAAGATATTTATTTTCACCATTGTTGTGGTACACACACACATCGCACAACATTTTCATTATTCTCTTGTAGCGTTTTTCTTGTTACCATTTTTGAAACTAGAAATTATATATTTATTGATGATGACGATTTGCAATAGGTTGAGAGTTTTCCACTCTGCCAAAGTACGACAACTCTTACGTTGTATGTTAAACATGGAGTGCACTTGCAGATCAGAGATGCGTTGAAGATTTATATAGTGATTGGTAATTTTACTCTAAAATCAGAAAGGTGATACAGTTAGACAGTTTGTTGCTCATGTGCCGAAAATTGCATTGTTAACATTTGCATATCTGTCCACTTCATCTTTCCCTTCAGGTGGAGAAGAGGAATAACTCAATGTGTGATGGCATTATAAACGGGATTATATTATTGACCTTGGCAGTAATCATGAGTGATAATATCAAATATAAAGGGCTATCGCGCAGGTGCATCTGCATTTGAGATTTTGATTGCTGAAAAAACTCCTTAATCCTCTTGAAGGCTCTCAAATGCAAAATGTGAGCACTCTTTAAGATGAAGTGAGTGTACAGGGTTGTCACATGTGTGAAAAGTGGATTAAATCGGTAGTTTTACCAATTCGTCATCGTATCACTATAAGGTATAAACCAACCGACACAGTACTGTAAAACGCATTTGCCCGAACGTCCTGTACCTTCGCTCTCCTGCTGCAATAATTGCACTTTCTGAAACTGGTTTCGTTTCTTAATAGCTACACACCGCGGCGCGATAAAGAAAAGCTATATTATGTTACACTAAAAATCAAGAATTGAATCCATATATCTAACTTGTTTAGTTTTTCATTTCTTCATGTTATGTATCCCCTTCTTGTTTTCAAGTTTGTTTGGATGTTGTTTTTTGAGTATTCAAAGGGACTAATTTTTTCAAGGGGATACTACGTATTCAGGCTCAGTGAACCTTTTAATTAAGAGAGAAAACTTGGATTATCATGAATAAATTATTCCATCTTCACCCTCACCTGATCACTGTTCACAACCATTTCTCAGAGTAACTGTATTCCTCAGGTGTGAAGTGTCAGTTAGTAGATTAGACATAATCAAAAGGGGTTTTATTTGCATTTAAAATTTCCCATAAATTTCCTTTACGTTATACCGTATAAAGTTAATCATTATAACTGATTTTCCCATGTTGGCATATCAAGACTAACATATTTTTTTGGCTTCGTAGAGATTATAGGTCAGTGCATTTTACTATCAGTATTATTTTGCTTGTTTTCTAGCTTACGTTTTTTCAGAGTGCATCAAATCCCTAAGGATTTTTTCCGCTTTAATTAGTAGTTTTTTCCGAATCGTTAGTTTAATCTTGATTTTTACCTTTATTGTTGGGGGCAAAGGGTTTACGGGGAGAATGATGAGCTATAAAGGCGTTGAAGGTGAAATCAAAAGATGAGTCATATAGGAGGAGAATAAGCATGCTTATCTTTTTTCTAGAAAATTTGAAACGGAAGTTATGCAGCCGTTTATTTGTATCTCTGTAAATCTCAGCAAAAATGTGCAATTGTTATAAACATTTCAGACTGGCAAGTTTTCGTTTTTGGCAAAGCTCTACATATACATTTCGCTCTGGTAGAATTTTCATCAAAATTTTTGCCTTGTTTTTTTCTGCAAATTGTTTATAGTTTTTTAACTGTCATTTTTTGTTCGAAAATAATGAGACTGTGAGAAACACCAGTGCAATTAGTGTTTCTGATTGTTTAGGGAAATTTAAGTGGGTTTTTATTGACAATTCGTTGGAGTTTGCAACATGCCATTCGTTTGAGTTGGATGACTTGCATGCATTCGCACTTTGCAATTGTCACAGTTTAACAAACATAAAAGGCACAAGAGCGTTGCGTTGCAGTCAGTATGCAGTGTCTGTCACGATAAGTAAGGGATCATGGTCGGACAAATGCCAAAAGTAAAAAAAAATATACATGTGCAATTTTAACTTTTTTCACCAGATTTAAGAATAAAGAAGCGTTGAGTATGTGCTAAAGCGAAGGTGCATGATGTGTGGGATCCATGCATGTTGTTGCACATTACTGCATAAACTACCACGATAGCCAAATTGTGCAGGATGCACTTTAGGATATTTTATTTTCAGCAATCCTTATGACAGGGTGAAATGATGATGATAATCGTGATGAATGATTGGCATCGTGGAAAAAAGTGACAGGGTTTTATAGTCCGTCCTACACATTTCATTAAAGATTTTTTCATAAATTACGTAATATCCCTCAACATTTTTGGTACAATCACGCATCTTGCCTTTTGCCGAGGAGCGTAAAGCTCACAATTCTTGTCAACTCATCAAAATGGTCTTCAAACGTGGGGATAACAATGATAAATGACGTGTGTGTTTAAGAGAATGACCTTTCAACTTAAATTGACAAGTATGAAGTGTCACTGACTTCTAATTTGAAGTTATTTTTTCCCCTTTTAAAAGAAAAGAAAACAAGTGAATCTCCACTTTTCATTTTTTGAGATGGGCCCAAACTGTCATCCTCTGATGAAGATGATGGACACATGATGTGTATGTGTGTTGTTTTTCTCCTGAAAAATCCAATTGTACTCACGACACAAAACTCCTTTATTTTTTTTCTTAATGATCAGCTGATTTTTCCTCCAAATAAAAAAACCAAACGAGAGTTTTGCTTGTGGTCATCATTTTTGTTTCTCTGAAGTTTTTTTTGTGGTGGTGGTGGAGTTGATGGAGGAAACGAGCAATTCATCATATATTTTTGTTTGTTCTCGCAGTTAGTGCTGGTGATGGCAAAGTAATTACAGGAGCTTCCAACTTCTTTTTGTGAAGACTTCTTGTAATTATTGTAATTCTCGTTTTTTTTTATTGTTGTACGGATGGACGCTTCGGCAGAGCAAAGGATAAAACATGGATATTAGGTTGTATAGTAGTATGGGGTACACTCATTAAATATGATTATCTCCTTTATTATCATCAAATTATTACTTTGTTCTCTTCGCAATTGCCCAAAGCTCTAGGTCACGTAGAGTAATGCCCTTTTTCGAGACGGGAAATGAGAGAATGGATCCCATTCTCTGGGACGCTTTTGGAACGGAAACGAGAGGAAATTGTGATTGTAGGTCTGGCTTTTGTTTGAGAGAATCTGCAATTTTTGGTGTGTACGACTTTATTCAGTTTGAGAGGGGAAAAATGCGAAAATATTCTAATGGGATTAGAAGGATGGGAGTCAGTCAGTGAAAAAAGACTACAACAGAATTGGATGACAGGTGGCGTGTAGAATTTTCTAATTTGCATATTTGCAACGTTACCAACAAACTGCATTAAAAAGTGCATGTAAAATGTAAATGCAGAAAAACAAGGCGTCTCGGGCAAGTAGCAATTAAGTGAATTTTTAATAAACAATGGAGATTCATATAAGGCAGACTGACTACACATTTGGTCCACAATTCGCTGCACACCATGCACTTTGCCTTTCTTGCTGTGGGCAATTTTTTGACTAGTGGAATATATTAATTGATCAAGTTACATTTTTATGAGGAACATAACAGTTATTGGAAATTGATTGCTCGTGGCTCACATATCGCATAACAATAATAACGAGACCAGACCATCTGCAATTTCAATTTATCGTTGAGCCTTCAATTTGTGCGCGTGATGCAAGAGGGAATTTGCGAATTTGTGTGATTTGCCCTAATCCACTAAGATATGATGAAATCAAATTGGTTAAAAAAAGCTGCGGTTTTCAGTTTGTTACTAATTTTAGCTCTCATCATACTTAATCAACGATACGATCATCATGATTGCGATGTATAGTTCGAGAAGGGACATAATTCATCTCAAACATTTTAACCGAGGTCGCACAACAACTGCTCGTATCCTATCCTACTTCTTATTTGATGTAATGAACGATAGCCACAGAAATATTCATTGTAAATCAATCATCTTTTTCCCCTAGTTGAAAACTAGGAACTATAATAATAATCGCATCAGCGTGTTGATTGAGGTAGATCGAGAATGAGTCATCCATAAATACTATTTATAAAGAATAAATGCTGTTTTTCTAAAAGGTTGTAGCCTAACTAATATCGATTTATCATCCAAGCAGAAAACTACTTTATAGCTAAGCGCTTCCCTCAAGTCTTGCCAATTGTCTACGAAATTACGATGCACCATAGCACCATCCACAATCCGCATCCACTAGATCAGGTCATGTCTCATGTCTGCTGTCCTTCAAAGGATTTTTTCCAAGAGAGATTTTTTTCCATTGTAAAATTATCCTGTGGTAAAGGCTACTATGTGTTTATACCTTGAGAAGAGTACAGTGACTTGAAGAGTCAATGTATGTAGTTACTTGAAGTTTTTTTTCTCTAATTCTAATGTGATTACATCGAAGGAAAGGGCTCATCAGGTGAAAATGGTAAAGGTAATGGTCGGGCACGAACCAGAGTAACAGAACACGATTGTGTGGCGTATATATGAAAATATTACATTGAAATATTTTTTAAACTTTGTTCTCCTCATGCAATTTAGCATTCATTCATGCACGAAAAGCATATTTTGATTGTTACGATGACCATTATTACAGCTATTGTCATGAATTATGGGAAGTTGGAGGCGTGTTGTTTTTGTAATTTAAGTTAACTCTGGTATAGGTTCATTCATGTCAGAGTGTGGAGAGTGTCGAGAGAAACGCGCACAGTACATATGTGATACAATGATGGTCGTCTGCTGTGCTGGTCTACTATAATTATTGTGTTTGTGCAGGGAAAAAAGTAATAAGTAGGTATTTTCTACCTGGAGTTCATTTCCCTTATATAGGATGCCGTATATACCTAGGTATACTTACCTATACTAGTATGCCGCATTATAAGCAGCATATTAGTTAAAAACAAGGTCCAAAAACAAGGTATGAATATGTTATAATGTTTTCTACTTTTCCGGAGTAATAAGTGTTCTGATAACAATCTAAGGTGAATCTAAAAGAGTAGTCGTTTTTAGCTTGAAAAATAATATAGTCCACAAAATCAGAAGTGGTTTATACTCCCTTGCGGGTATATTGTGCGGGAGAGTTTTTGAACCGTTTTAATTGAAAATGAAGAAAAACCGGATTCCTGTTTTTCTCCTGTTTTGATCCCTTGAGTGACGGACTAATTTACAGTTTTTTAATAAATTTATTTTGCAAATCCATTGCCATTCTTTGAAATAATGTATTGAACACCTGCTAAAATATAAGTAGTATATTCCTATTGCTTTTATTGCAATTCGATTCGAAGGTAAAAGCTACAACTTTTTAAAATTGAGAATACGTGCACACCTTGTACACATAGGTACATATTATTTGTAGTTACACTACCTGATAATCATTCATGAGGGCGCGTTGTGTCTGTCAGGTGCGCACAGCACACAGGTTTTCGTTGAGTTTTTCGAATTAAATTTAAACACAGATTGGAATCCCCGTGGCACTTGTTTTCAATTCTCAGTTCTTCGTTAGGCATTCTATAAAAACACGATGTGTGTAATGATGACACTACTCTCCATATTGGCAGTGTATTTTAGATAGTGTAGTAAAATGATACTTTATTGCATTCATTCCTCTCCTTCGATCCCATGCTGCTACCACTCTTTATGTCGTCTTCTAGTCTACCAGGCAAATAATCCGTTGCGTTGCCTTCCCGTATTCCAATTTGTAGTTATTTAATGACCCGCTCTGCATTGTTTAACTTTGTTGCACAGTATAAACGAAAAGGAATCAGCAGCCTTCAACAGGGAATATACAGTAAGAGCAACAATTGAAAAGGGGGCGGTGGTGTGCGAATGGTCGTTGTGATCACGGTGATGATGTTGATGGTGGTTCATCGTTCATTGACTCACTGACTTGTTTTTCTAAACCTTCATAATATATCCAACAATCCAACTTCTACCTATAGATGCATGCACAGCTACTATACACAACCTGGCAAAATGTATGCAATGATTGTTATGATTATTTGCGATGGGATCATTGTTGCAATAAATAATATGCTTGGTGCGAGGATGAGGAGCGAGCGGAGCCGGTTTACTACTTTAAAATACAACCATCATGCAATCCTAAAAGGTGAGGTGGAGGCAATTCTCTGGGATGTTGGTGACCGGCAACTTCATTCCGTTTTTGTAATGTATTGTTTGGATGGAAAAACAACATGAAAAATTAGGAATGAGGGCTTTACCCTTTTTCCCCTGAATAGGTGATCATCCCATCCCATAATCATCAGTTTTGGTGTCGTGCTCCCTGTTAAAAAAATTGTTGTGGTGGTGGTGGAGAGACCAACAACAGCAAACAACAAATCTGTCAATTTTTCTCTCAGTTTGGGGTATACAGTCTACCCAAAAATGACCTACAGCAACGGCATAAACAACACTTGGTTGGTTATTGGGAAATCGAGCCTGGTATTGATTTTCCACCGTGAAAATTGAGAAATATATTTCTGGAAGGGGGATGCCTAGGTGGAGGAGAAAATTGAATTTTCACAAGTTCGAATCCTCACACACACACACACACACAGCTAGCATATTTTAACTAGACGGGGACGTGACTGATGAAAAATTAATGCTGTTACATGGGAATGGCGAGCCTAGTCTTGTGTAACGAGTCAAATGACATTTTCGACTCCCAATTGGCCAACATTTTCAACTTGTCTACTTGCTCTCTGTAGCTTCGTACTCGTACCCAAAACTGGTATTGTACAAAAGGATACATAGTATGTGTTTAGGAAAAAAATGTGATTTGCTTTACACAAGAAAAATACAACTTGACACACGATCCAATAGTCAATCGTGCTACTTTCCAGCGTCTTTCCCACTATGGGAAAAATTTTGTGAACTGTGAGTGATGGGACGCGTCTGACTAGATGCAATTCCCGTGTTCTTTCCAACGAGTTTGCAATGGAGAAAATCAATTTCATTTCGAAATTGATTTGTTCACGTCCCCTCGCCTCGTCTGACACTAAGACATGACAAATATTGAGTTGAGTAGGTATTATTAGATTTTTCTTTCCTTGGAGAAAATATATAAAATGGAAATTTTATCTTTGGTTCAATCACAACTCAAGGTTGTACGTTGGTCGATTATGACTTTGATGGTTCATGGTTCAAACCTTTAAATTGTTGTGTTTTATCCCTGCAAACGTCATATAGCCTTGAGACTAAAAAGCAGTTACAATTTTTGCAAAAATGATACACATTATTATTATTTATAACTCAAACTGAAGGTCTCTCTGTTTTCCACATCTGTTTCCATTTTGCATATTTTGCAAAACCCAGACCAAGGAAAGCACTTTACAAAATAATGTTTTCCTGTAGCGTCCTCCCATCATCATCTTCTTGTCTTTATAATAATTTAGTGAAAATGGAAGTGTGCTACTACATGACATGGGTCTTTTTTCTGCGAAACACATTATGGGAATCTGATTGAGATAGTCGCTCAAGACGCGTGTTTTTTGGTGGGATGGGTGACGTACGGCAAGTGTGTTAAAGTGGATTGTCCGTGATGGTGCCAAAAACACGGGAAATTAATGTTGTTGTTCTTTGCGTCAATGTTGACTCTTTTCTTTTTGAAAAGAAAAAGTAATAAAAATATATCATTTTTTAAATGTAGCCAACCAAACGCAGATTTTTATGAGAGAGGTCATAGCAGTCATCATCACCATTCCAAGAATATACAAGATTTTGGCAATCTTTCCTATAGAGAAAGTTCAAAAATAAAAGCTCAAAGCCTTCCTCTCAACACGATGGACAATGACAAGGCTTGTCCTCGTGTCAGCTGATGTTTTCACTGAAAAACGTGTGGGTTCTGGGCTCAAAGTACGTACGTACAGATGTACGCAACCGCCTTTTTAATTAATGAAGGTCATCATTTTTATTTTTTTTCTCGAAGAGCGCTTTGAACTTTCTGATGGTTTTTACACCGTCTCATTCCTTTCAGTCTACACATCAGTCTTCCAAATTGACGCCCTTTTATTCTTCGAAAAGCAATGACCGTGTCGTGTCACCCGTTTAAATATACATAAGTTAAAAAAGAGCCTTTACGCATGCCAGCAACTTCATAACCGATTTAGTTAGACACCAAGAGTATACCCCGTACGTGTCAGTTTTCTCTGAAAATGTTCGCTCTTACGACTCTTACCTTACGATCCATATGGTATATACGTACGTATACCTACAGACATACAGACAGACCACAATTTTGTTTTCAAATACTTAAAGCTTTTTCCTCATCTCGCCACATCTTTGATTTTCTTGGTCGGTTCACTTTTGAGTGGAACACTCTTTGATGCTAATTTTATCTTTTTACTACGATCAAACTTGTACGCGATATATATATGTTGTTGATCACTCTTAAAAGTAGATCGAGAGAAAAATCTCACTTTTTGGCAGAGAAACTCCGTCAACAAGTAAAACTTGCATGAAATTTCATCAGCAAAAGCTGTTGTCGTCCGTCCACAGCTAGCTTCCTATATAATCTACTTTTTTGTCTTGATGCATCCGCCATGCATGCAGGCTGTATCCTCCGCAGGAATTTTTTGCCTCTCAATTCCCCTCCCTGTGCAAAGAAAATTGTAAACAAAGTTGTACATTTTCCACGTATTCCACCACATGTCCTTGTCGTCTGCACCTCCGGTAATGGCTTCCCAAAAAATCATGAATTGACTGCGTGATCCAATCCCAAACTTCCATTTAAAAATATATATGTTACGTAAAATTTACACGAGTAAATGACAAGGCCGAGGAAACAAGGAGATACTGTCTTCCGCAGAGTGGTATGGTTGTGGCCATTGTGTATTGATGCGGAACCATTTCGGGATTACTGTTTTCTCTCTCCGATTTTAATGGTTTTCTTCACTTCCCTTTCGATCGGGTACGTTGAACTGTCCCCTTCGTATTTATGTAATACACTATACTAATATCTATCTCCCTACACATATCTTCTCTACTTGCAGCAAAAGCTATAATCTACGTCAGCAACTGGAAACCGCATAATACGCTCGCCGTCATTTGCATAATCTTCCTAGTGGACTTTGAACGTCCGTTGTTACATGAAAGATGGAAATGTGTGGTTTTCAAACAGTGTTACATGGACTCTTCTGTTTATTTAACATTTTATCCAAGTCCAAAATGGGATCCAGTCTTATACAATCCATAATCTCACGGGATACTTTTTGAACTATCAATACAAAGTCCATGAATATGTCATGTATGCAGTGCGTCCGACCATGTAAGCGTCCAGGTGCATGACGTGATAACTAACTGGATCACGATCGTTTCACATGCACACACTATGCACTCCCACGCGCATTGTGTTTCGTACATATCGTATTTGTGTCTGTCTTTTCCAGTGTCTCAGTTCCACTCGAATCTGATTAAGTTGGCCTACTTCCAATACACAATACAATGGGAATCAAAACAAATTTACTGTGCGGGCAAGCGATAGCAGTTTCTTTGTAGTTTTGAACAATAAAAAACAAATTGGGGAATCCTCATTTATTCATTGGTTTGGTTGGAAGGTTTATTAGATCCTGAATCCAGATGAAGCTTTCCCAGTAATTTGCTTTCTCGTGGTTGGATGATGATGATGATTCTAGTTTTATGATTGCTAACTCTGAAATTGGGCACTTGTTGTGTACTCTCCGAAAATAAACTTTTTGTTTTTCCTGCCTCGGTGGTATGTATGATGCATGGAGAAAGTGGATGATATTTTCCGTGACGCGACGGAGAAAACTTTTCTTCTCATCAAATTAGTTTCTCCAAAACAAGAAGTTTTCCCTCACAAGGTAACATAGCCAGTGGTCCTGTAGTTCATTCAGTTTCAGTGTAAAGTTTACTGATTTCTACGTAATGTTATATCAGAAGCAGATATTTCGATTCATAATAAGAGCCAGGTTTGCCAATATAGTGGAAAGATAGGATTTGGGTACCCCACGCAGGGGGGATGAAGTTGTCCATTCGGGTAAACGGTCACCGGATTTGAATTCCTTGTGTAAAAATAAACAGGAATGAGTAATATTGTTATACTAAAATTAAAGGAACTACATCGTGTATATGTTACCTTGTCGGTTGCAACTCTCCCTCCATTCATTCAACATAATAACCAGGAAAATGTTACGTTCTTTTCTTCCATTTTCCCGAGTCTTCAAGCGAGTTCGAAGGAGGACTTATTTTTCAATGTCTGTCAGGTTTCCTCATTGAAAGGAATTGGAAAAACAAAGGACATTTGTGCTTTGCTCAAATCTATTCTTATTTTATTACCCTGCACACATTTGCTTTGTATATCTACGTCTACATCTGGTTTTTCCTTTTTATAGACTTGTTTTTCTCAAGAGTTGCTCCTGGAGTGGTGTAATGGTGTAGCGTTCCATTGCAAAATGGATATTTTTTCGATCTCGGGTCTCAAATCAACTCGCATTTTGTAAATTGGCAAACAACAGTCGCTTGCATCACGTAAAACCGTATACCTATTCATCATTGTTTTCAGTTCAGTGACATGCCTTATGTAAACAAGATTCAGAAAGAGGTGTCCATTTTGTGGATAAAAATATGCCCCTTTTTTACTACGTGTTTAGTTCCGCATGTCCTCCGTGTTTCGCTCACTGTATGGGAGAAATGTGTGGGGTTCATGGGCAAAAAAGGTTGATGAAGCACATTTGTACGTCTATTTTTGAATGCAATAGCATCTGTTCCTCTTTCTATCGTAAATCACCGTCAATTTATTTATTTTTCTTTTAATCTCAATCTATTGTCGTCACTTGTGCATATACTCCCTGGAGGAATCTGCTCTGCATAAACAGGCCATGGCGCAGATGATAAGGTGGAAGCGCAAAACACCTAATCCACGCTTAGACAGCGTTCAAAGGAAAATTTTACGTAAACAGTTTCTTGGCAGGAGGACCCAATTTTTTTGGTTGATTTCTCGGAAGACCACATCATCATCTCAAATGTCCTTAAAGATTTCATTGACATCGTACTGCATCGCCTCACACACGCCACCGTCACCTCATGGACGGGGAGACTGGTGGAATTTTCTACCTCAACATGTCCTTCGTTTACCACTTTAACACACGCCACGTAGAATACGTTAAAGTGGAGTGTATATTTAGACTTTTTGAAACGGTTTCAAGGACAAAGGCTTATATATCATGGGAGATTGGGTGCATGGATGAGGGGATTATAGCAGGCACATTAAAAAATATGCGTCCTTTAAACACGCTATTAATAATATTTTCTGTGGAGGAGCCGCCGTGTGCCGTTTGGGATATTTGTTGCTGAGGTCATTGCTTTAAGGCTTTGGACAAGGATAAAAAAATATAGGTAGACTGATTCCACTAATCCTTTCCCCCAGTTTATCATAAACCAAAAGGATCTATATGTATATATGTATATATACCAACGTAACACATGTTTACCAAGCGCATATTGGTGGCATACCTCCATGGCCGGCATATATCTTAAATAACTCGTGCATTTAGTGATTACTGAAAAATAAGTTCAGCATTTAAATGAAACGTAGGTAATATGCTTTGTCATGTATCCTTGAGTTATCTTAATAAAGTGCTAAATACAAACTATATGGAAGCTGAATATCGGTATACGGCAAGCATTTATTGACGTCTTTCCACTAAAAAATATGTGCGTCGTTGCAGGACCGGTGCAGCAGTGCAAATAACTTTGTCTATTTTTGTGATACGATATCCTCCTCGTCGCGGTCAGAGGTCTTCGACGGCTAAAGACACTGATTTAGCAATTCCTTTCCGACCTCGTATCCCTAATGGAGCAATCTATTAGCGTAATGTTAGCAAAGGAACTTTCAACATAAAATAGATTCCATGTGATATCACATGACTAACTCCAATTTTACTAGATACTTTCTCCATCCCAGGAGTTGGGCTATTGATGAGAAAAATAAGATGCGGATGTATTATGCATGCATGCATGCACTCATCTAGCATAAACACTGACAAGTATAGCTAAACGTCTCGTATCAACACTCTTTTTTGTGGTTTGCTTAAACTTATGATGATTACTTAAAACAACGCACGAGTTTTGAGGGCGATGACGTTTTGAACTGCGTATGGTGTAGAGATAATGAAAAGCAGTTTGAACCGAAGCATGCCATATGCATATAAAACTATAAAAGTAGGAGGCATATTATGCATTTACAACAAAAACTGTTTCTCCTCATGCCTGTGTTCCTTCGTGCAAAAAACAACATTGATGAAGCAAACAGAAGAGAATCGAGTCGAGATTCTATTTTTTGTGTGCCTTGTTTTAAACCCGACCTTTTACGCTAGCTAAAACAGGAAAGAAAGAGGAGAAAAACAAATCTACCAGAAAGAAACATTCAAGTCATCGTTGTACACTCTCGCTCGGGTGATGTGATGGCTGGGCATGTTTATGAAAGTGGTGTGTGTAATGTATAATGTACGTGTTTACAAAAGTAGAATGTTTTAATAACGTCTACCTGCACGGTTTAACTTTCGGATATGGATGTTGATGTTATTACATTTGGTATTTTGGTATGTTCAGGTCGCGCATATATGCCCAACTAAATTGTTCTGGAGTAGAATGCGGTGTTTACCATTGGCTATATCCACGGCGCGGTTCACAGTAGTACTCTACTCACCTGACTCTCGAGTAATCAGGGAAATAAGCCCGTTACCCTATTCCATTAATTTCTGTGTATCAGACCGGACTTTGGGTTTTATGTTACCGTTCATCAACATGGCAGTGTAGAGGTGGATGTGTTTTTCCACGGCATGATGTGGTGTGATTGATGAGGCTGGAATTTCACGAGAAAGGTAGTTATCAGAGTAGGGCATAAGTAGCGTGTGTTTCATCAAAAGGAGGACGGTTCTGCTAAGCCTGTGAGTGAAGTAAAAATTCTATATGCGTTCGTTATTTCCCCTGTCACATACGGATTTACGGAATCCTTTCATGTTTCATTTTCACAAAATATTTGCATACGTCCCGTGTGGTTTTATCCTCAATTTTCACCCTAATTCACAATTTACACTTTGCACGCAGTGCGTTTGAAAATTTCTCTTGACATCCAATGAGATAAATTTTATTCAAAAAATTCTAAAGCAAACTGTACTGCTCAAAATTCCAGGCATGCGTTTCGTAATTTGCAGTCTTCCAACTAAAATTAGATTGCTTCCATCCATTCATATCACCTTTGCTCATTCTCTCTATAGTAATGACTTTTCTGCGGAAATCACACCGGAGTGATGAAGCTACGTTTCAATTTTCATTGCGATCATTTTCATTTGTGTCTATTCCATGGAGTAAAAACACTGTGTCGAACCTTACGCATTGATTATCTAAAATTTTGGAGGTTATTATGTCCTATCTGAATACATGACTCACACACACTCTATGTGTATCTCTATTAATGGATATCCATCCGCATAACAATTTTTTTTCTGTTTGTTCATGTGCCCTCGACGTGATTTTATTTGACAAAGGAATACCAAACGAAAAAAAATCCTGAATACCTATATACTGTGTGTACCTTTGTCATGTACGGGCTGTGTGATGTGATGATTGCTCTCTGTGCCAGGCGATATGCATACAGAAAAAAGAAATAGAGTTTCAGCCTCTGTTTATTTTGACAAAACGTAAAAATGTAAACAGAAAAGGCTGAACAATAACGAATGTGTTACAAATAATATGAGCGTTGCGTTGTGTACAGAATGGGAAAAGGACGGGACGACAATAACGCGTAAAAAATAAGGGCCATGAACTTTTTTCAGGGAGAAAAAATAAAATGCGAGCTCTTCAATGCTGTTCGCTTAGGTACACACACGCTTTGTTAGAATGTATTAAAAAATACGTGCTTTGAGCAGACTGCTCGTTTCAAACACCACACGTGTGGTGTGAGCCTAACGTGTCACAATGCAAGGATTTTAAGTTGGACATTGCGTAACGGCTTTTAATGGCGAATTACTTGGTTACTTGTGACAGGAGAGATGATTTTGATTCAGAAATTTAGCTTGCAAAATGGGTATAATAAAATGAATGCTAATTGGGCTCTGTCGGTTTATCTTTGTCATCTCGCGCGCTATGACAGAGGGTACTGCAAATTGGGACTTCATTTCCCAAAAAAAAAAAAAAAAATTGCTCAACATGAAGGGCACGAACGAAAAAAGCTGAAAATCTATGTGAGAGAGACCAGCTTTAAAAGAAAAAGGGGTTTTAAGAAAGTTGGCACGTTGTCAGAGAGCATTGTATTCATTATCTTTATCACCATATACTCCTATTTTGTGACAGATGATGATGATTGATTTGTGTGAAAAAGTTGTAAATGTGCGTAAGAATGAGTAGTGTTGCGGTGCGTACACGAGCTGCTAATTTTCTGCTGTGTAATTCCTTTTCTAGTAGGAAGCAAGCTAGATGACAAGTTTCATTTTTAAAACAAGGTTTTTTTTCTGCTTACCACTTTTCTAACCTACTTTTAAGACACGTGGAGACGTAGGTATACGTGACATTTAAGTAAAAATAAATTTGTCTTATTTTGTGAATTTCTAGGCTGCCGCCCGCTACCGATGCAGTTACTTGATGGAGCTCCAAAAACGTGAGTTTTTGTACCAAGGTGGGGACCCAAATTGGCTCCGGGGGTTGGACTGTGCGCCCCCAAAACTCACCGCACTTTATTCTGTCAACAAAGTGATGGGTCACAGGCCCTGGGTTCTCAAGAAAGAGGATCTTCAACATCTCACTAAAAAGGCTGGATGGTCCTTGTCTGAAGTAAGTGAAGAAAGATGGGATTCAATTCATGTAAAAAAAAACGTTTTCCCTCTCATTCCCCAAAGTCCTTGAGAAAAACAGGTCTGCACAAGTAAAATATATATTCTCTCTGACTGGATAACACGCTGCTGGTCAAGTTCCTTCAATTTTGCTTACGTAATGTAAAACTGACAAACATCTCCTTGATCTCAAGAGTCAAGTTCAAAGTTGGAAAAAAAGCAAACAAATTCTGCTGCAAGGCTACCCACCTGGCATGTTTATTCACTTGCTTTCTCTACACATTTCAGTTGGTTCGTTTTATTACCTGGCTTTACTACTTCGTATTATCATATAGGTAGTAAATGGGACATGCAACCGCATTTTTTAATTGAGTACCAGGAAAATGGGAAAGATATGCACAGATGCATAATATTGGGAGATAAAAAAATTCGTTATTGTTCCACTCCACTGCCAACAACAACATGAGATCCGATTCAGGTATCAGGTATAGATACCCAAATGGCGGTTACAAATAAACAAAATATTTTTTCTCAAGTGCAGACTTAAAAACGGATCCAGTTCATCCAAACGTTGCATGATCTAGCCAAAGGGTTTCTTCGTTCGTAGAAGCCAATCATTATTATTTTTTTAATTCCAGTCTCATGTCCCATCTGGGGTTAGGCTAGGTAGACTTTGGGTCACAAACGAAGGGGTAAGAAAGTAGGAAGTAATAACAACTCACACGCATTTTTGCATGCACAGGTGCGAATTTGGGTGCGTGTTGGGAATGATCGGCCAGTTACACCATGCACCTTCATTCAAATTTGAGGTGATATCATAATATCATCATGTGGTAATCCCTACTTACAAATATGGGAGGGTACACACTTCTGCGGAAAAAAAATGTGTAGCTATAATTACATCAACTTTCAATGTCAGGGTCATACCGTCCTAATCTCGCACATTAATGGCTAGACTGAAGAGACGGAGACCTCGAAAAAAACGGCTTTTTCCTATTCTCTTCCATTTCCATATACGATATACGCATTGTTTGTATTTGGTGAACCATTACGGACGAGAGGAGAGACGATAGCCAAAGAGAACAAAAAAGCATACAACAGCGCATACCTAGGAGGAGTTGATGTACATAATGCCTAAATAATTACAAGTAAGTATTACAATGTAGCCAGTTTTTTCGCTGATGACACAATGGAAATGATCGCAGTTGTGTAGTCTGTAAAAAACCATTATAGCATTAGGTTAGATAGCCGTGTAGATGTGTAGCAACTCAGCAACCGAACCCGTGGTTCTAGTTCTAGCCCCCTGAACTTGTGGCAAAGGATTGCGATCTGAAAACACTCAGAATGTGTGTTGTGTTTGTTGTAGGTGACTTGATGGTGGAAATCTCCATACGAGTCACTTCACTATCACTATATTGCTGATGAATACCCACACTGGATCAGTTAATTTGTTGCGTGACGATTGCGAAAGCTAGTGAAATGCGAGGTGAACTCACGGGCAAAAACTGGGCAGTTGTATTGTTGTGTATGATTGTTAAAATTGCAATAAAAGAAGGAATGTGCAAAAGTGGAGCTCGATTTCAAGGTTTTTCTCTTTGTTACACTCACTGGAAAAACAACATGTATGCTACCAAATGCTACGAGAGGTTAGTTATAAAAAAGACTCTTTTCCCTATTTTTCGTAGGTGGTGCAAGCAGTAGTAATTCTAGCGCATTATTCACTCCCTATCGTCTTTCATTCACGGATGTGGAATCACCCCAGAAGTTGACTTTGACAATGGACACACCTTTCTTGACCCAGCTAGCGTTGGAGGACTTGGCTCCCTCCCGGGAGATCTCTCCCAGGGTGGAGCAGCTGGTGGAGTGGGTGTTTCAGATGGTTTAAGCACTCCAAGCAAGACGTCCTCTGGACAAGTCTCTTTTGCTCTGGATCATCATCATCATCACCACCACCAACATCACTCTTCAACTGGGGTAGGAGGTGGTAGTAATGCCAACAGTAGTGGAAAACAAACGAAATCAATCCTGAAAAAGACTGAAACAAATTTGTCCAGTTCAACGTCGTCGTCTGCCAATAAAACTAATAGTAATAATAGTCCAGGAGGTGGAATCAACGTACCTAATCATCAGCTTCATCACTTTCATCATCAACATCATCATCACGGATATCTAAGTGCTAGTACACCGTCCTCACTGAATCCATCACCATCATCGAGTCTACTCAAATCAGATACTCTTCATAACTCCCTTTGTGGGGGTGGTGGGCTTGTTGTTGGCTCACCACCATCTAGGATGATGCTTGGCAAAGGAGGGAATAGCGTGTCCGAGGTAGAGATTATTATGGCGACTATGAAGAATTTGTCGGAAACGAGTCCAATCGAAGAGTAAGTCACGCATGTGATTTTTTTAAATGCAGTAAGTAGGCATATACTTGTAAGCTACACACTATCCATATTTTGACAATTTTGTTCATTTTCCAGTCCGGAAGAGCGAAAGAAGCGGTTCGAGACCGTGGCCAGTTCCGATGATAGCCAGGAAAAGGAAAACCGGCTCAACTTGCTAGCCGGCCAAGGGCTCTCCACATTGCCTCCGGATGTCACCCCATTCATCAGCGAGCCCGACTTCACCTACGAGGATTTCGCTAAGCGAGGTCAAGTCTCGGAACTGCACACTTTTCGAATTCAGGTTAGATGCAACTACACATTCATTCAGTTTACACGGCTAGCTTTTTGTTCTTCTGACGCAGCTCCCATGAAAAAAAAAGTTTTTTCCAAACGATAAGGAAAAGTGCAACCAACCGTGGATGATGGACATTGAAAGTCAGTAAAGTTGCTCAAGTCAAATGAAATCCCGATCCAATCCACCTCACTCCAGTTCTTGATGTGGTGGTGGTGGTGGTACTACGACCATATCAAGGAGGAAGATTGTAGACACGGATAACTGCTAAAACAAGCAAAGCAGTATAGTTGTGTCTTCTTTTCGTTGAATAATGTTTGCACACTCTCGCAGTCAGGATACATATACGGGCAGCAGCAGCAGACAACTTGTAGGATATTTTTTTTTGCACATTTTTCTCTTCAAGGCTGCATCAAGCCATGTACAACTTGTACTAATTCTCAAAGCTGTAAATGGGAAAGCTCACTTTATGAATGCAAATATGTTAATAGGCTTCTCTCCTCCTTGTTCTCGTATTCATAAAAAGGTAATTTTACATGCAAACGGGTAATGGTATTTTTATTTTCTGGATTGGGTGGCTAAGCACAAGAAAAAATTGACTGATTTATGTTGTTTTTCTCAGTATTGATGCACGTCTTGCAAAAAGCTTTGTACTCTATTTTCAATACTTTCGGGGCTAGTCCGCCGACTGTATTACATTACCTATGCATGGTTTCACACAACCACGTATCGTGTGCCATACTGAAGAGAGCGTTTGAAGTCAGGTTTTTTATCTTGCTTCTCTGTCTCTCACTTACTTCCCAGCTGAAATGGCATTGGTCACAATGCATGTACAATTTTATAAATGTCTCTCGCTCAAAAACTTACACATCACGCTTTGTTTTTTTTTCTCGAAAAGAGGCTCTGCAAATGCTGACCTTGGCTGTTTTTATGACGCGACTTGTGGATGAGATGCATAACACACGGCGGTGGTGGTGGTGATGATGATGTGGTTGTTTGC